>CM033682.1:83568645-83811269 GCA_019514585.1 Dendrobium officinale
ACAGAGAATAAAAAAGCTCGTCGACCTCTCGGGCGGCGGTTCGAGCTCGAGCTCGCGTGCTCCTCGTCCGTCGTTGCCCGCGTGTCACTGCTCGCGCGTCGCAGATCGGGAGAAGGCCGGATGGATCGAAGCTCGTGTGCCCCATCCGTCGCTGCTCGAGCATCGCTAATTCGGAAGAAGGCCGGAGGTCTTGAGCTTGTCGTGCCCGCATTCTCGCTGCCCGCAGTTCGTCGTTGCTCGCGTGTTCGAGCTACTCGACGAGCTCTCGAGTCGAGCAACCCTGTGTCGGCTCGAAAAGCTCGGCTCGTCAAGCCTCGTTAACCGGCTTGGCTCGGTTTGCACCCCTAGTTCCGACCGAAAGATGAATAATCTGCACTTAGCAGAGTCGCCCAAAGTGAATTATAATAAAAAAAAAAGAAGAACTATATTATATTTTATGAAGATAAACTCTTGTATAAAATAAAGAAAAAAGGTTTATAAAATATTACCTTTCAAAAAATCATTTGAGAGGATTCACTTACACATGTAAAAATTTATTTTTCAAAAAAATATTATCAAAACTAGGCACTTATTTCATTATAAAGGTCAGATGAAGATTTATGTGGCTCACTTTCCCCACCTAAAGAAAGTAGAAATTAAAAACATTGAAAAAAAAGTGAACACGATTATGGTTTTTTTGAGACAGTTTTTTTTATTTATTTTCAAAAAATAAATTGTTTTAGTACAAAAAAATTTAAAATTAATTTAAGAAGCAATAAAAAAATCATCCCAAACGAAGTCTAAATTGAACTTGATAATTTTATAATCATTACAAATGAATTATTGATATATTTCAAATAAATTTAGCGTGAGCAACAAAACTTTGCTCCTACAAACAAATAGCTCCACCCCCCACAACCCAAAGTTTGATGCCAAAATAATTACAATGAAAACATTTGGTTTATTATGTTAAAACATCAACAATTCGATATCGAATGAACTCTTTCCATCCATCCCAACAATCATAACTTCCCTATGCCAATACCCTCCTATGTTATTAATATTGGTTATGGGTCCTCTAAACCAATATCTTGCACTTAAAAAACCATGAAGAAACTGTGAGTAAAAGCAGGCCACCCAACAGCAACCGGTGTATAATTGAGAGTGTCCCTAGAGATCGGGTAAGCAACAGAAGTGAGAAGAGGACTGTGATGATAGCCACCCAAAGGACTGCGACCCAACCGAACGAGTATTCCGTAGCGGGCCGAGTTAAATGGCCCAGGGACGAAAGATTTGCGCGCCAATGTTATTCGAAAAAAGATTGGGAGAGCATAGGCAATGTAGAGGCCAATGGTGGCTATGGACACCATTGCTTGGAAAGCTACTAAACTTCCCAGAGACTGCAAAAGAAAATTTTAATAGAGTCAATTAGCTATAAAGTTTAAGAAACATTAAAACAGAATGCAGAAACAGTTGATGAAGTTCTATGGGATGAGAAGAGAAAAATGATCAAGGAGAGAGAGTTTTTTAAGTACTAGTAGGAGTAATTTGGTGGATTTGCAGATTTTAAGGGCTCCTTTGGTTGGACTTCTGCTTTTCATACTTTTTGAAAGAAAGTTTTCTAGAAAAAAAAAAATCAACTTCTTTACCCAGAGACAATTTACTTCAACGCAGGTCTTAAAGCTACTAAGCAGCAGCGAATTAGCCATAAAATATGATTAAATCGCTTTAGCTTTGAGTACCTAAATTATGTGGATTGTGGATGTTACAATCATAGAAGAAGGGCAGCAAAGCAATGGTGTTGGTATTCAGAGGGCAAGCGATTATTAAAGCCAAGCCATATTTTTAAGGAGAAATTACTACGTGCGGACACCGCACGTAGAGTTATGCTCGGACTCCAATGAAAATATAACGCTTAAACTAGTGTATTACTATGTATTGGCGTGTATTAGTGTGTATTAGTTGTGTATTTGTGTGTATTGTTGAGTATTAGTTAGAAACACAATAATACACATCAATACACTAAATACACAAGCTATGTATTTGTGTGTATTAGATGTGTACTGGTGTGTATTACTGCAAGCACTAGCTAATACACAATCAAAACACACTGCTAATACAAACCAATACAACGAAATATCTAGTAATATACTAATCAACGCATTATATTTTCATTGGATACCGGACGTAGTAGCCGAACATAGCTCTGCGTCCGGTAGCCGCACGTAGTAATTTCTCCATTTTAAGACATGTTTGAAGGAAATAAAAAAAAAAAAAAAACAGGAAATTCTTATATAATAATTAAACACATAGATATAACTTTGCATTACCGTCAGTGCCATGCAAAATGATATGAATGCAGAAAGCCAAACCGCATTCCTAGGGACATCTTGGTGGTTAACTTTATGCCAGAACGATGAGAAGGGCATTGCTCCATCTCTTGAAAATGCATAGGCCATCCTGTTTTTCAAGAACGAGAAGTTCAGAGAGAGATAATTCAACTAGAAGGAACTAAGATAGAAAAGTATTTCATAGATTAATATTAACACCTATATCCATAGAAATAAAGTTCTAAAAATAAAATTTGTGAATATTTATCAATCATTGATACCTAGAGTTGCTGGTCACAGAACTCATGCCGCAGAAGAATATGGCAACAGCGACCACTCCCAAACATACGATGCCACCAACTCCACTGCCATATCTACTCTTAAAGGCAAGGTAAAATACCTCAGCAATGGCATAACCTCCAGCATCATTATATCTGTTCAAAAGATATGGGATGTTGGTAACAGCAAATGTGATACCAAGTAGGTACCCCCCAACCAGCAATGATAGATATACCAATGGCACTAATTATTCCTTTGGGTCCATTTATGTCTGCATTTTTTGTTTCTTCAGTCTGAAGGAAATTCAAGTTGCAAAGCTTGTTAAAATTTTAATTGCTCTCAAAATGAAATTTGAAGGCAACTGAGCTTCAGAAAGTAGACAAAATTGTAGACTGAAGAACGGGAAAATTATAAAAAAATGATGTATAGTTCATGGTAATAAGTATCTACAGAATGGAGAAATTCGTCGTCCATTAATGGATTAGAGAAAACCATTTTTTAGAGAACAGACTTGTTTACAAGTTAAGCAATAGAGTTATGTGTTACAGAAGTTGCTAGTTTATAAACAGTTTTGCACATAGGAAAAAAAAGATGTTTGCTTACCATATGTGCAGATGCATCATATCCTGTCAATGTGTACTGGCTCATCAATAGTCCCAGCACAAATATGTAAACCTGGCTATGAATTCCGGCATCATTTTCAGTGTTTAAATGGGTGAAGACAAATTTGGCACTAGCCTTCTCGGTAGCAACGCAGGGGATGAGAATCATAAGGACAAAAACACCTTTTTCAAATCCAAGAAAAAAAAAGGTTCAACTTCAAGCCTGAACACAAGTTCCAGTATAAGAATACGGCTTCATTTGGGACGGCATTTTTACTGCTTCTTAAAGCGGATTTCTAGTATAAAATTTTTTATTTTTACTAGAAAGCCGCTTTAAGAAGCAGTAAAAAAGCCGTCCCAAATGAAGTCTACATCTGTTCAAGAAGCTAAGGAGGAAATTTGAAGTCAAGACTAACCTAAGACATTCCATGCCGCAGCAAGCTGTCCGAAAAAAGATAACCATCTAATTGAAAAACTGTTTATGATGGCATGAATAAGAAGAATCCCACCATGAAAGAGAATAACTACATATTTGGAAGCGAGGTATCCTCCACCATTATGCCCCCCAGAGCTGAGAAGGATGATCACTTGGATAAGTTGTGCTAATGAGAAATCTACACTTGTAGTTACAGCCCACTGACACGAGAATGTTTTCAAAGGCTCAGAAGAATAACAAAAGAATGATATAACTTGAGAGAATGCACAATCCTCCTGAGAAAATGGAGGTTAGGATATCCAATTTAAGGAACATCTTTTACCTGTCCAACGATGTTGAACCTGCAAAATTTTGGTTTATATTATCTCAGAAACTTTACGAAGTAATTTAAGATAAATACAGTAACATTTCCATGCTTTCATTTCCATCTAGTTCCCAAGGCTTTATTTCATATTTCATATTTCATATGCCATCTTATATCTCCACACAACAAAATTGCAGAAATTCACGAAGCCAGCCTTCATAAGACTAGCAAACACAAGTCGTAGCAACTACAAGAGTGGTAATAAACAAAGGAGTGGGAAGCAAAGCGGAGCTGTAGCGAGAACAATATAGCGTGAAACATATACATGCAAAAATAGGAAACAATAATGGGAAACAATGGTAGAAACAGGGGATAACAATGAGAAACAACAATAAAAACACGGAACAATACCGGAAAGCCACAAGAAGTAGAGGTGTAGGAAATTCAGCATGACATAACATAAGGTCAGCAAAAGACAAACATATTGAAACATAAAGTATCAAAACAAATAAGCAACTAATTTTGCAAATAAAACTGTTAAGTGTTATAGCAATGCATAATATTTAAGACAAATATTAAACTTTTGAACAGGCTCAGAACATAGGAAATGATTTCTTTACAATTCTTTATTCGTAAAAAATTTAAATTAGCCATTTTGAGAATCATCAACATCATAAACCAAAGTATTATGATCTCCTTCATCAATATCATCTGTCAAATCATAATCTTCATTATTACCCTCATCATTTTCATGTTCACCTGGAAGTGTCTCTGGAATGAATATTCTTTTTCTTTTTTTTATATCAATCTCAAATGTCATAGTTTCTTACACAGACATTGCCAGCTTTCACAACACTATGATGGACCGGTTCACCCGGTCCATCCTAGACCCGTGCGGGTCTATAGGAGGCGGGCGGACTGGCTGGACAAAAAGGGGCCCACCCACTTAAGTGGGGGTAATTTGGGTATGTGAGGGACTTTTGGATTGTATGAAGGGGGCCATTAGGGTTTAGTTGGAGGATTATGAAAAGTGTATTCTCTTTCTAGTTTTCTTCTTCTAGTTTCCTTCTTGTTCTTTTCTCGGGTTTTCTTGTGGGAGATCTTGTCCTTCTCGAAGTGGACAAACTTATCTTGTTTTCTCTTGGCTTTCTAATGCAAAGGTTCTTGCTTTTCATCTCAACCCTCTTGTGATTGTTTCTCTTTGCTTTTGGTGGAGAAATTCCTCATTTTTGGAGGAAATTAGGGCAAAACCGAAATTGTGGAACCCTAGGGTGTATCACACTACTGCATATAAAATTTTTTCTTCCAAACAACAATTAATCATGTTCATCTAAATCATCATTCAACTTTCTTGTTAACCATTTATTAGCATTATCTATTTTATTAAAAAAATGGCTTAATAATTATAGAATGATTTTACCCTCAAACAAGTCTTTAAAAAACTTATTGTAAACGAAATAGCTCATGCTCAAACTCATCAACCAAAAAAAAAAAAAAAAAATCTAAACCAAATTAAATAAAAGGTCAGTTAAAAAAATTGAATCAACAAATTGGCACATGTTATGTGCACATAACGGACAAATAGCATACTGTTAGACCGGTCCACTGGACCGGTCCAGCCGGTCCAGGCGGGACCGGTTCACGGGCCAGAATCGCGAAAATAGGCGGAGAAAGCTTTCGCCTGGGCGGAAGCCGCACGTGACGCACGCTTTGCGGGACGGTTTTTGGAAGGTTTTTGAATGGATTTTAGGAGGGAAATTGATTGTAGGGATTGTTTAGGAAATTCCTTTTGAATTGTATGCATTAAATAGTAGATTTTCCTAGGTTTTGAGCATCTTGAATTTGGCTGAAATTTGAGATCTCTTAGATTTAGGTTTTCTTTGGGCTCTAGCGGCGTCTAGAGATTTGGGAGAGATCGATCCTCCTCTCGAATGGAGGATCAATTGTATCTTGTTGTTTTTATTCATCTACTACTAGAAAAATACAAGCTTTCCCTTGAGTTTTCTCTCAGTTTTCTCGCAATTTCTCGCTGTTTTCTTGTGTGTGGCTGCTGTCCTCTGCTGAAAACAGCAGTTTCCTTCTTGATTTACTTCAGATTTGGCTAGGAGATACTTGAAATCAAGTATTTCCTATCAAATTGGTATCAGAACATCGGTTTGGGACCATCGGCGGCTGAAAACCTGAAATTTCAGCGGGTTTTTGGCATTCGGAGGAAGATTTCTTTTGATTCGAAGAAAGAAAAATGGCTGGAAAGAAGATCGAAGTCCTAGAAGGCGAATTTGGCCAATTAAAAGCAGATTTGGAGGACAAATTCCTTGAAGTCACCGCCAATAATGAAAGGTTGGAAGGGAGGTTCGCGGCGATGGAAGAGATGATGAAGAAATTACTTGAGATGAAGACGAATCCGACGGCGCCGGAAGCAAGAGAGACTGTCGGCGACCAGGGCGTAGGAGGAAATCCAAACCGACTTCGGGGGAGGAGGAATCTGGCAGTAGAGATCCTTGAGGGAGAGGACGACATGCCACCTCTAGAGCCACTTTCTAGAGAGGAGATGAGCATGGGAAATGATCGTCGAGGTGCTGATTTTCAGCGTCGAGGTGCTGATTTTGAAGGCAGGAGGAAGGAATATGAGGGAAGTGCAGATTTTGGCGAAAGAAGAAAAGAATATCAGCATCGAGGTGCTGAATTTCAGCGTCGAGGTGCTGATTTTAAAAGGGGAAGAGGAGAATATGATGACAGATTCAGATACCAACGTCGGAGGGAGGACCGGGACACTTGGGGAGCACCTCATCTTCGAGGAATGGGAGGTTATGGAGAGTACCGGGGTAACGGAAGGGATCCGAAGGTGAGGAAGTTGAAGATGCCCATCTTTGAGGGGGAAGATGGCCATGGCTGGATATACAAGGTGGAGCGTTACTTTGCTGTCAACGGGTTGACAGACGATGAGAAGCTGACGGCGGCAGGATTGTGTCTGGAAGTAAAGGCTTTGGCATGGTATCAGTGGCGTGACAGGAGGGAGCCTATCAGGAACTGGAGGGAATTCAAAAACTGCATAATAGAATGTTTCCAAACCGACCGGGGAGGAGATTTCTATGAGCAGTTCTTTGCTCTGGTGCAGGAGGGATCAGTAGAAGACTACCGTGATCGGTTCGAGCACCTGGCTAGTAGGGTGGAGCGATTATCAGATAGCGTATTGGAGGGGAACTTCATGAAGGGGTTGAAGGCAGAGATTCGAGCGGCAGATAAAGTTCTGATGCCTAGTGACTTGGAGGAGGCAATGAAGTTGGCACAGTTGGTAGAAAATCAGAATAATTTGGAGAAGGGAGCTAGGAGCAGCAGCTTAGGAGGATCTTACAAGACTACGACCACTCTTTTAGCACAAAAAGGGCCTGCATCAGTCAACAATAATGAGATTACCAGGGAGAAGCCAATAGGAGGATGGAGTGGGGATAACTTCAAGAAGCTCACTGAGACAGAATTACAGGAGAAGAGGGCAAAAGGACTTTGTTTCAGATGTGACGAGAGGTATACGTCGGGGCACAGGTGTAAGGACCGAACTCTTCAAGTTCTTACTGTTTGTGATGAAGAAGGAATGGAGGGTGTCGTCTTTCCACCTTGCGGACAAGGTGGATCTTTGGGAGGGGAGTATTGTTAGACCGGTCCACTGGACCGGTCCAGCCAGTCCAGGCGGGACCGGTTCACGGGCCAGAATCGCGAAAACAGGCGGAGAAAGCTTCCGCCTGGGCGGAAGCCGCGCGTGACGCACGCTTTGTGGGACGGTTTTTGGAAGGTTTTTGAATGGATTTTAGGAGGGAAATTGATTGTAGGGATTGTTTAGGAAATTCCTTTTGAATTGTATGCATTAAATAGTAGATTTTCCTAGGTTTTGAGCATCTTGAATTTGGCTGAAATTTGAGATCTCTTAGATTTAGGTTTTCTTTGGGCTCTAGCGGCGTCTAGAGATTTGGGAGAGATCGATCCTCCTCTCGAATTGAGGATCAATTGTATCTTGTTGTTTTTATTCATCTACTAGTGAAATACAAGCTTTCCCTTGAGTTTTCTCTCAGTTTTCTCGCAATTTCTCGCTGTTTTCTTGTGAGTGGCTGCTGTCCTCTGCTGAAAACAGCAGTTTCCTTCTTGATTTATTTCAGATTTGGCTAGGAGATACTTGAAATCAAGTATTTCCTATCACATACATTGTTACTTTATTTTGCCTTTCTACACCTTGCTATGCTAATAGCGCCAAAGGTGCGTCTCACCATACTATGAGTCTATGAAACTATATATTTTGTGATATTTATGCATGTCTTAAAAAAATCTCTATCACAACCTTACTTGCATCAATCACAATCAACTCCCTCGGGACTTGTACCATAGTCATCATCAATAGAACTTGCATTGCAACCATCATCAAACCGACTTGTGCCACAACCATTTCTTGTAGAACCTACAATGCATCCATTCCACACAAGACCAAGTCAATAACCTTTTAGAACCTATACAATAACTTTTAAGTAAGCCAGAACTCCTACAGTTATACTTTTGTACAATATTTACAACTATCACACATGAAGACCTATCTAAGTGGCTTTTATGCCACCATTTCCAAAATTCCCAAGAAAAGCCCTAGTACTAAGTTCATTTGATTGCTTGGAGGTATATCACTCATGTATTAATTACTTACAAATAATGGAAGTGATTAAACTAGGCAATGTCCATTGGCTTTCTCCTCCAAGAATTTTCCACAAAAACAATCCTCTGTTTCACTCTTTATTCAACTTGACTGTTTATTTGTGTGAGATAAAAAATCCTTAGACAAACGGATCAATCATAAAACTAACGGCTTGGTAAGGCACCTTAGATGGTTTTTCCTAACTCAAGAAGGTGTTTAGTTGAAGGTAGCAATGTGAGATATAAAACATATTGCTTCTCATAGCCATACTTGTCCATATTACCTCACAAAACTTTTCACGAAGCCCATGAAACCAATGTGAATGAAAATAGAAAATTTCCCCATATATCTGCTTGTGTAATCCTCATATAATAAATGAAGACGTCATCCAAAAATATTGCTTATTGCTCGAAATATGCTTTTCTCCTCTTCATTTCAATAAAATTAGAAATATTCTTGGCAAACATTTTTCCAATTCAATGCAAGATGTGCAGGGGCGGATCACCTAAAGCGAGGGTGGGGTATGTGATTTTTAAGAAATTTGTCCCATCTCATCTATTTTTTAGTCTTTATTATATGGGTTCTTAGGTAATCTCCCCCCCCCCCCTAAAAGTTTTAAAATACTATAATCTTTAGGCAATTGCCCCCAGCATAATTAAACACATTGTGTAGAGGTGCTATTGTTAGGAAACGATGAACCAAATACAAAGAGAAATAGTAAAGGAAATCCAAAAATATCCTTACAGCCAAAATTTGTTCTGAGAGTGCCGCCCTCGGAAACCCTAGCAGGAGCGCTACCCCGCGACCTGACCGGTCAGGTCGAACTCCGCCAAGAGGCGCCGCCCCCTTGGACCCCCGACATATCTGTGAAATCTCTATATTTCTACTTATAAGTTTGCCCCCCCTCCCCTAAAAATTAAGGCTAGTTCCGCCCTAGATATGAGATATCCTTTTGTATAATCGGATATCAAGATAATAATTTAGAAATTAAGGAATCCTTCAAAACTTGGATATAAAGTATGTTTCAGATGATATGCCATCAGCCTTCCAAATCTACTCATCTATGCTGATCATGCTCATGAAGAAATGGCATCACATAAGAATTGAAGACAACCATACCAATCAGACATTTTCTATAAATGGACATGGCTAAGGAGTTCGCATGCAATGAGTTTTGATGCAGGTTGAATAGTTTAATGAAAATGATTGATGCAAGCATACCAGCCAGTCATCCAAGAGGCAAAGGGTGCCCATTTCGCCCCGGAGAGCCTGGCACTCCAGTAATAGAGCCCGCCCGAGGTCGGATAAGAAGAGCAAATCTCCGCCATAGACAGCCCCACCATCATTGTAAACCCTCCAGCAACGAACCACCCATAAGTCATGACAAGAGGACCACCATATCGAAGCCCGGTATTGTACAGCGTCGTGATGCCGGTGAGCACCGATATAATCGAAAATGAAAAGGCAAAGTTGGACAAAACCCTGCAATCACCCAATCAAACACCCACGAATTCGGAAAATAAACAACAAATGAGATGGAATAGGGAACGGGAAAAGAGAAGATCTTTACGAGAGATCACGCTTAAGCTCTTGCTTGTAACCGAGCTCATGAAGCCGGGTGTGGCCGGAATCCAGTGAACTTTCGCCATGCGCACCATGAGAGTTGATTTCCTCCTTCCAAGCCATGCCGACTTCTTGAAGCTCGGAAGAAAAGGAGGGAGATCGAGAGCAACAAGAGGAGAGTCTTTCTTCTCCCAAGTTGGGTGAGATCCGCCGAATGATTAAAATACAAAGACCCAATTTTAATGGAAGCCAGAATTCCAGGTACGGCCAACGAGGCCAATAACGAAACAAGAGGCCTTTTTTGTAATTGACTGGAAAGATTCTAAATAGACTTGCGAACACGGCGGTGTTCACATCTGGCAAGCAGGCTTACGTCCAATTTTTTCTTTCAGTTTCACCATTTTATAATTAAAATAATTTTTAAAGATTTAAAGTTATTGAATTAATTCTGAGATGAGAATTATATATAGATAATATATTCCCTAAAATTATATTATATTTTTGAAAAAAATTTTTGCTATTTTGAATATCTATGTTACACTTTTTATTTAATTTCTTTTGTTTGTATTTAAAAATATATTATAATTAAAAAAAGTGTTCAAATGCTTATAAAATTTTTAAAGATTAAAACTAATTATCATGATAAATAGAAGGCAAAGCTCTTAGATCTCAGCAATTAAATTCATATTGAATGATTGAGATTTCGGTGCTTTCTTTAAAAATTAAGATTTTGTTTGAAATTGTTTTCTTTCTACTTTTTAAAGTAATTTTTTTTAATATAAAATATTAAATAATGACTTTAAGAATAAAAAAAAAGTTGTCCAAAATGAAGCCTAAGTCATCGCCCAATCAATCCTTAACATTAAAAGATTCTGTTACAATCAGAATCTTTGGAAGAAACAAATTAACAAAGTCCAATTGGCTTTATTGATAGCCCCACCGCTTATTTATTTAAATAAATTCATCTACTTTGATATTTTTAGTACTACTCATTTGAATAATTCTATAGGACTTAGGTTGCTTACCCGCAAACCAATTCAATATTTTCTATAAATATATTGTTGTGTCTTGGAGTATTCGCAAGTAGAGAAATATAAAGTTTAACGTCTTAGCTTTATACGAAGATCTAGTACGCACAGAGATGAACATAGACGAGAGTGTAATATTCATAGGAGACACCAGGATTTTTACGTGGAAAACCTCTGAAAAGGTGAAAAAACCACGGGGCATATCCCAATTTGAATGAATCGACTATTATTTAAAGTTGATTAAAAATAAGACCCTTCCTTAGGGGGAATGCCTTGACTTGATGTACATCATATGAATCACATTACATGTTGCATACAAAGAGTCATTGTTGACATATTCGCTTGGCCGGAGGGGCCATAGTCAATGGACGACATAAGTCATAAGGACCATAGTCGGTGAACAATGGAGGTCGGAAGGACTATAGTCGGGAGGCGACGTAAGTCGGAAAGACCATAGTCGGCAAGCAACAAAGGTCGGAAGGACTGTAGTTAGTGGGCGATGTAAGTTAGAAGGACTGTAGTCGATAGACGACGTAAGTCGAAAGGACATTTGTCTGATGATGGAGGTCATAAGGAAGGTAGCATACCGTAGTCAGCGGATGATGGAGGTCAGAAGGAAGGTAGCAAACCGTAGTTAGCGGGCGACGGAGGTCATAAAGGCCTTTGTCTGGCAGCAGAGATCGGAAGGATGACATTAGGTAGAAGTCCAGCAATTGACAGAAGTCCAGCGTCAAAAAGAAGTCTAGTGTAGGATAGAAGTCCAACAAATGTCCTTTGACTGGCATAAGTCCGACTTCGGGTAGAAGTTTGATAGAATTTAGTGACAGGCGGAAGTCTGTCGTCGGGTAGGAATCCGACGATGGGTGGAAGTCTAGTGTCAGATAGGAATCTGGCGACGAGTACAAGTCTAGAGTTTGGTAGAAGTCTGACATCAGATAAAAGTCCGACGACAGGTAGAAGTCCGACGTCTAGTAGAAATCCGGCGTCGGATTGAAGTTAAACGTCAGTCGGTGGCCGGGCAGAACTCCGTCGTTACATGACATTCGGGCAGAACTCCGGTGTCGGTAGGCTGCTGGGTGAAAGTTCGGCGGTGGTTGAGGATGAGTCTCTTCCTTGCTTCCTTCTCTTCTCTTCTTGCTCCCCCCCCCCCCCCCCCCCCCCCCCCCCCCCCCCCCCCAATTTGGGGTCCCTTACTTAACTCCATCATCGGTCAGCTGCCAGGCGAAAGTCCGGCAATGTTCGAGGAGGAGCTTCTTCCTTCTCTTCCTTTTTTTCTTCTACTTTGATCTCCTTCTCTTCTCTTTTTCTCATCATGCTTAGGACATCCTCTCAAGATAAATGAGGGGTCTATTTATAGTTTTCTGATAGTGGTATGACCAATAAATAAATGAAAAATCAGAGGTGAATTAGAGTGGTTTGAATGGATGGCCGATGTTGAATTTCTTGATTGTGGACCGATAATCAGGCATTTGAAGGCTCTAATGATATCAGAATTTAACGATCTTAGGCTCGTTAGATTTGTCTCGTTGAGCCACTCGATTCGACTATAATTATGCCATGTTTGGAAATTGTTTGGTAATCCAAATTATGGATTTTTCCAAATGTGCTGCGGGTCTCTGATTTGGACCAATTTGAGTTCAGATTGGGTCAAATTTCACGTCGTTGGGTTCCTATTTCCGAGACATTTAGTTCGACTATAAGTTGGCTGAAGTCAGAGTTCAAATGATCTCCAATTTAATTTTTGAAGTTTCCAACTTGATTTTTGCCTCGAGATTCGTGCTCGATCAAGATAATTTTTTAATGATATATCATATATATAATTATTTTTTTATTTAGACTATATATATATAGTGTTTGAAACGCTTGATTAATGATGCACACAATTATTTATCCTATTGTGCTTTGTCATATATTTTAAATATTGATACTCAACAAAACAATTCATTGAACAAACACTAATCTCAAGGCATTTTTGAATAGAAAACTTTCAAATTAAGATATCAGCAAACTTACAATCAAATTGAACTTCTTGATAAGACGAATCCAATGACATTAGATTTGTCAAATTTGAGTCCAAATAGGCTCAAATAAAAGGACTAAAGCATATTTGAAAGCTTTACAACATTAATTGGGCAACCAAATAATCTCCAAATATGACATATTTATAATAAAATCAGGCGTTTCGACGAGAAGTCCAACGAGACGAAGGTCACATAATTATGAACTAATTAAGGCATTTAAATATTTGACTAAAGCTCTATGATCGAAGGATTCAAAACAAATGATTTGATGGAGCACTCCAACTTTGCCCTATATTTTCTCTATATTTACAGACTGTGCCACAGTCAAAAACTTATAAATAGGCTATTATTCTTCACATGAGGGGGGAGGAAGGAGAATAGATCTATTGAGAGAACTCTCTTGAATTTTACAGCCTAGGCCTTTAATTAGAACTATTAGTTATCACCACTAACAACCAACATTATCATCGAGGAGTCGCATCAAAATAGTACTTTATGTATTATTAATCATTATGTCACATCATAAATGAAGTTAACAACCTATAGCCTAACTATATAGGCCTACAAATACAATTACTTAAGTGATGAAATATCTTTTTGTCCTTTTAGAAGTATCAATCTAGAATTGATATTATCGTGGGCTAGAAGATTCATGGCCATATGGAGTGAATAAACTTTTCGTCTTAGTGATGCACAGATATCCAGCACATAAACATAAAGAGAGAAATAAAACACCCAATCTTTTTTACGTGAAAAAATCCGAAGAGGGAAAAATCATAATGCCTCTCCCAGGTGAAAAGATTCCACTAAACTTGAGATAATTACAATAAATTGGAGAGTTAACAAAAGGTCTGATGAAGGTCGGGCTGAAGTCCGGCGATGGTCGGCGGTCAGGTGGAAGCCCGACGGTGGTCGGCGGACTGATGTTGGTCCAACGAAGGTCAGGCTGAAGTCCGACGTCAATTGGCGGCCGGGTGGTCCGACAAAGGTTGGGCTGAAGTCTAGTGGTGGTTAGTGGCCGTGTGGAATCTGGCGGCAGTTGCACGGTTGGGCGGTGGTCCGACAAAGGCCGGGCTGAGTCCGGCAACTATCGGCGGCTGGGTAGAAGTCTAATGGCTGTCGGTTGCCGGGCAGTGGTTCTACGGCGGTCAGGCTGAAGTCTGACGGCGGTCGTGTGGAATTCCTTCTGTGTTCGGTGATCGGGTGGTGACCAACGAAGGTCGGGCTAAAGTCCAGTGGCGGTAGGCGGTCAGGTGGAAGAAAGGAGACATTCGGCTACCGGGTGGTGGTCTGACGAAGGTCAGGCTAAAGACTGGCGACAGTTAGCGGCCGGGTGGAAGTCCAATGTCACCCAACGACATCAAAAATTTATTGATCCAAGCCCTTGAGCTTAAATCATGCATTCAATGCTGTTGCGGACTAGAATATACGTGGTGATATAATGAAAAATATAACGTCTTAGCAATATATGTATATCCAGCACACCAAAAGATAATTAAGGGAGAAAAGCACAATAAACTTTTTTTATGTGGAAAACCTGAAAAGGGAAAAACCACGGAGCCTGGCCTAGATGAGAAATTTCCACTGTATATGGATTGGTTACAAAGTTTGATTCGCTCCTTTACTTGGAGATGTTGGAAATACAACAAGTTAATAACAGACAAAAATTTGTCGATGATTGATGAAATGACCAAAAAAAGACAGTGGTTAGGAAAAGCTTTAGCGACGGTACAGAAGAAAACTTAGGCGGTGGTTGGCAAGAAAACTCCTGTGGTGGTCAGCAGGAACTCCAGCGATGGTTGGTAGGAATTCCGGCGGTCATAAGGAAACCCCGGCGGTGGTCGGCAGGAACTCCGGCGGTGGTCGGCAGGAACTTCGGTAGTGGTCGGTGGCAAGAGAGCTCCCAAATTCCTCCCTTCCTTCTTCTCTTCTCCCCTCCTCTCATGAGAAGAGTGGGGGCTATTTATAGTTTTTTTAGAGTGACATGGCTTGTAAATATATAGAGGATCAAGATCAAAATGAGAGTGATTGAATGGACGGCTAATATCAATTCCTTTGATCATGGGTTGTTTATTGGTCAATTGGATGCCTTAACAATCTCAGAATTACATGATCTTAGGCTCGTTGGATTTGTCTCGTCGAGCCGCTAGATTCGAATTTAAGCATGTCATATTTGGAGACCGTTTGGTAATCCAAATTGCGGTTTGAACCCTTCAACAATTCTTCAGACCCTTGATTTGGACCCATTCGGGCTCGGATTTAGTCGAATTTGGTATTGTTGGGGTCGTCTTCTCAAGACGTTCAGTTCGATTATAAGTTTGTTGAAATTAGAGTTTGGATAGTCTTCGAATTAATTTTCGAAGTTTCCAACTTGATTATGCCTCAAGATTCGTGCCCGATCAAGGTAATTTTTGGTGACGTATCAAATGCATAGTTGAAAATTTTAAAGCATTATATAAAGGACCAAAAAAACTCTAAATATTACATACATGTAGCGAAAAATAGCATATCAATGAAAGGAATCCAATGAGCCTAAGATCCCTTGATCATTTTTATATTAGTAAGAAACTTAAAAGCTTAGATAATGAAATATGTCAAGAGAATGAATATGGATAATCCAAATGATTATTTAAAGTGTTTGACTAAGATAACAAAAATGTCGTTAAAAAAAAAGTATAGATACATCCCCATTCTACACATAGGAGGGAGTTGGAGTTGGAGTTGGAGAGAGCTTAGAGATTTGAAGCATTCTCGAGTGATCACTAGTAACCACCAATTGTTGTTGTTTAACTGCTATCTACTAATTATGACTATGAATATTATTGCCCATTTATGATAGCATGTACACTATTATTTGACTATAATTTTTCAACCACAATTACTTGACTATAATTATTCAGTCATTTTTACTCTATCATTATCGCTTGCCCATCATTGCTTGATTATTATTTCTCATATATATTCCCTCAATCATTGTTATTTAACCATAATCATCCAACTACAATCACTAAAACACAATCCTCAATTATTGTCTTCCGACATCCATCATCTTTTGTAAAATAACATTGACCCACATCATCACTGATAAATGCTTGTGTATGTCATTGGCACTAACAACAATGAATGTCATCACCAATATGACCAAAGGCATTTTGTTAACATAAACCTCAACCAACGTCATTTGCTAAGTAGGTAGCATGTCATCAACTCTAACGCTGATGCATGCAATCATCATTGATCTTGATGCACGCTGTCACAACTCTACTTTGGGAGCATACAATGTCACAATGCTAGCATAGCACCGCAACATCTAATTAAGTGGCCAAAATCCACAATGCCGCCTACCCCAATGCAGCAACGCCCCAAGAAAAAATTTCAAATATGCAAAACATACACACAGACCCCCAAGACTTGCTTTAAAACACATGAAGACTTTCACATCCATACAAAGCAATCTTAGACATATGCAGAAGAGTTCAAATACAAAAATTCAGTGGATATCTTGAATCAGATCATGCTATAATAGGTGGAATGGTGCATTGATATGTATGTGTTATAAAATGTCTCATTCAACTTCCACCATGGAAGTCATCATCTAGCTAGAGTTAATGTATGTTACCTTGTATCAATACCGTCTTTAATTACGGAAATATATATATATATATATATACCCTATATTTTTTTTTCTCTCTTTTTTTTTTTACATAAATATATTGTTTCCAATGAGCTTCTTTCAACCTATATTATTTGTGTTTTAAACGGCAAATTCGCTACTGTCATTCATTTTCTTGCACTCAAGTAGATATTTAATGTATTCAAAAAAGTATAAAAAAATATCTTTTTCTACTTCATAGTAGCATATAAGATAATGTAAAAAAAATAAAAAATTTAGCTTTATAAAAAAAAAGAATATAAAAGGGATGTTTAGTTTACTAAAAGAGAAATACAAAGTAAAATGAAATGATGTAATATATTTAAATTGTTTAGAGTTTTTTTGGACGAGTGCAAAATAAATGCATGATATTATTTTTCTTATTTGTTTTGAATTAAAATGAATGCAATTTAAAACCCATGCATAATCATGGCCAGTAGAAAGTAGCAAGTGGCGACGATGTCAACTAGTTGTGGCGGCGACGATGTTAAACAACGGTGGCAACAGGTGATGACAAGGGCTAGTGGTTGTTGAGTTGATTTACATGCATTGCCAATCTAATAATTTCCAAATATTATAAAGGTGCATTTCAAAAACATTAAAAAAAAAAATCTATAACTTTTCTACCTCAAACCAAACATATCCTAACATAACTTAATAAAAAAAAATAAGAAATTTTATATTTTAAAACAAGTGAAACTTTAAGAGGTTACAGAAAATTTTCCCTTCAAATGGAACTTTTATTCTATCCAGTGAACGTACGCAGAGGAAGGTTCGGTTTTAGGTAAAAAAGCGTATGTACCGAGTTTTTCACGCCTGTAGTTTTTTCAAAAAACTCGGTACAGACGCTTTTTTGCCTAAAACCGAACCTTCCTCTGCGTACGTTTACTGGATAGAATAAAAGTTCCTTCAAATGGGGCTTTAAGCAACCATCCTATTTATATTTGACCTTTAAATTGTTTTGTAGCTTGACATATGCGAATGTTGACTTGGAATTTAAGAACGAAGGAATTACACGACTTGTAGCAAAGCAGTCACCCAATATTGCACGAGACTACATGTTTATAAAAAAGGCAGGAACAAAAAGAAAATTACATTTCTACCCAGCAATGACGACACAAAAAAAAATGAAAAAATCTGTTTACATTTATACCCTTGGAATGTATTTTACAATTTAGCCCTTCCCTAAGAACTTCGCAGCAAGCTCAACCTCATCAATAACTCCTAATGATTTCGGCCGTCAAATAGCGGCTAACCCGCCGGATTCGCGAATGGACCGGCAGATCTCAAGTAGCAACCGGCGCTCGAAAGCACCGGGTTCAAGCTTGCCAGGTCGGGCCTTAGGAATCCTCCGGGTCAGGAGAAGCTCCGCCCCGGCTGAGGAGGACAGGCCCGACCCCTTCCCAGCAAGCCCAAGCATTGCGTCCACATAAGCATCCCTGAGCCGGGCCAAGAGGCGGACCGGCGACAGCATTTTAAACCGGATCCGGAACGCCCGCCTGAACTTGATCGGTCGGCGAAAACCGGCGCCACCGCCGAGCCGGGCAACCTTCACGGTCTTCTTATTACTTCTTTCAAGCCGTTCATAGCGCCGGCGAACCCAGTAGGATCTCACGGCTCTGCAGAACTGAATCGGGAATGCTTCCATTATTTCCTCTCTCTAATAGTTGGTGGAAAGGGTGGAGAGAGATGCTGATGGTATGTATTGGCTCTTTGGCCTGAGGTTTTTATATGGTTTTGGAGTCAAGAAAGGCGGCCAGATTTATCTGTGAGTCTAAATTATTTGATCACACGTGGAGTTGTGAGATCGCACGTGGATTTGGGAGCCATGACTTCAACTTTCAATCTTCCACATTTATTATATATTCCCGGTTTTTCCCAAAAAAAAAAAATTATATATTTATATAAAGACAAAGAAAGAGAAAACCTCCTTTCTAATTCTAGAAGTTGCGTGCATCATTTAATTCCTCAAACCTTAATTTCTACACTATCTATAAGGAGTTTTAGGTAAATTTTAGTTTTCTAGCTATTTTTTTATAAAATATTATTAGTTTTTTATATTCTTTATTTGGATCATAATGATAGTGTTCTCATTGAGCCTCTAGCTAGGTGCATCATCTCATCTTTCTTTCAGTCACACAGTCATCAGATTCATCCAACCCCAACTCACCATCACCAATTTCACAGCTTGAGATCACATCCAAATTGCCTTCGCTTCCAAGCGCATTCACCTATTTCCACTGCCCTCCTTTCACCGCCAGATTAGCTTGGATCTACTTGTCGCAAGTATCTACGACGCCAACTTTTTTCTAATATTATTCTTGCAATTTCATCATCAGATTTGTTGAGATAAACTTTCAAACTCATTTCGTTCTTGTCATTTCATCACTACATATGTTGAGATTAGCCTTTAATTTCATCTCGTAGCCCACACAATCCCATATTTCACAATTTAAATCCATTTGTGCAAAACAATCATAAGATTCAAGAAACTTGAATTCTATTCCCTTTGATAATGTCTTTCATATCTAATAAATATCACACATTTTTGGCTACCGCGCGTGTTCATGAAACCCTCAAAGATCTCATTGGCTAGCTAACCTCCCATCTTTGTTTTGATCTAGTCATGTCCTTGGCCAGTAAATATGCAACTCTCATCATCTTAGATCACAACCACATTGCTAAAGCAATTTTGCATGGTTACAACATCATATGTTTTCTTTGGTCATCCTAATCTTTACCAGGCCACACACATTTTTGCAGCATACACAATTTTTTGTCGTCATATTATGGGCAAATCCAAACTCGCTTTGGCATTGGTAATTTTCTTATTGCCCAGTAATTAATGACCTTCACTCATTGCCTTGATCCAACATCGTGTCGTCCTTAACCTTTCTTTTTTGTCCAACCTAGTTTCATCTTAGATCATTGTGATTTCGCTGTCTGACCTTTGATTTCCATTTTGTGACCTATAACTATTATGTCCAAACTGTCTTATATCTTCACCTCCCAGATCCACAATATCTTTCCATTCATCCACCATCCTACTCGGCTCAAGCTTGAAGGTGACAACCACTTGGCCCTTGCCCCCCCCCCCCCCCCCCCCCCCCCCCCCCCCCCCCCGATTTTATGATGATCTACTCGACCATGATGGTAAGGTTGTTGTGGAAGGCATGTGGAATGATAATAAGATTTATTATATTGCTATTATGATCATTCATCTATTAGAGAGTCAAATTATTTTCTTATAATTTATAAATAAGGCTCTTAGAAAATATTAGCGCACGAATAACAAAAATATGAAACCGAACTTTAGTTCATCTTCTTTCTACTCATATATCAAGAGTTATGAGCATCCCTTAATTGCCTAAAGCTCCATCTATTAGGAGCTTTAGACAAGGCGACAAGCTACAATTATCTAATTATTCATTTAAATAAAATATTATTAATATTTTTTGGTGCTTGGGTCTTAACCAATGCCAATTCATTATTGTGTGCCATTTTTGTCACCCAAGCAATCTGTTTTTTTTTTAGATTATCATTTTGCTCAATTATCATAACATTTTGATAAAAATAATATTATTGCTACTTATTATTAGGCATGAACTAAAATAATAATAATTATTATAAAAATTAATAAGATGTTTCATTAATACATTTTTTATAATCATGAGGACAATAAAATAAGTTAATGTACAACATTGTTATAAAACATTTATACAAATTAAAATTATTTAAAAGACCACATTTTAAAAAAAAGCCAAAGCAATTTCTTACTATGTTTTTTTCTTAAAGCAATTGCTTGCCTTTTAATGATCGTAATCATTTTTGACCAAATTAACTGGTAGAAGTTGATTTCGTATTTGCCATTTGATTAGCTCTGTTGATTGCGACATTATTCTAAGTTAGTTGGTAGTCCACATGGGCTATACATCACTGGTCAACATGCTATCTCAAGAGAATGAAATGAAACTAATAACTAAGGGAGCCTTTGGAATCATTTTTATTTTTATTTGAAGTAAAATATGTTTTATATCTAATTTTTTTTATTGAATATCGAGTAAATTGATTTATTCGATGGTTGCTGACAGTGCACCGATTATATTTGATCATAATATTGATGGTTGTGATAATTATTTTTAAAAATATTTAAAATATCTCAAATTATTGTTTTTAAAATTAAATTGTTTTATTTAAAAAATAAAACTTTTAGAAAAGTACTAAATTATATATTAAAAAATATCGTAAGAGGATTATTTATAGAAAATAAGCATACCGGCCAGATCTCTTATGCGTCATACTTTTCTTTATTTTATTGAAAAGTTATGCCTCATCCCGAAAAGATTATTAGCTGCGGAGTGCGGAGTGCGGAGAGAATCTTTCGCACAAGTATTGGGTACCTAGCGGTACTAGCATTCGGTACCACTGGGGGGCAGCTAGGGTCATGCCCCCACTAAAAAAAAAGTTGTACATATGCGATAGACTGGGATTTATGGCTTGTATGAAACCACTGTACAATTAAAGCCACCTGCAATAAAGCATGCTATGTGTGTGCTGAATCTTCGTACAATACTAAGACATTAAACTATATACTTCTCTAACATTGCGAATATTCCAGGATGCGACACTTATAATTTATAAATAAGGCTCTTAGAAAATATTATGACATGAAAAATAAAAATATGAAATCGAACTTTGGTTCATCTTCTTCTACTCCTATATCAAGAATTATGAGCATCCTTTAATTGCCTAAAGCCCCATCTATTAGGAGCTTTAGACAAGCTACAATTATCTAATTATTCATTTAAATAAACTATTATTAATGTTTTTTTGGTACTTGGGTCTTAACCAATGCCAATTCATTGTGTGCCATTTTTGTCACCCAAGCAATCTGTTTTTTTTTTTAGATTATCATTTTGATCAATTATCATAACATTTTGATAAAAATAATATTATTGCTACTTATTATTTGGCATGAACTAAAATAATAAGGGATTTTTACATACATAACACCTAAAACTGTTGAAAATACATATCTAACACCTAAACATTAGTATTTACTTATCTACCACCTAAATTCTCCCTCTCCTTCAATTCTACCACTCCGTTTATCCGCACCCGCACGTCGTCATCTATTCGTTCGCGCGAACGAACAGAACAACCCTTTAGCAAATCAGAATAACTCAAAGGAGCTCATCGTCGGCAGTGTTGACACAGGCTTCTCATGTGTCATCTTCCGTTCATCATCAGAAAATCTCCACGCATCGTCTTCCGTTAAGCTATTGCTCTGGCACGAATTCCATAACGACGAAGATGCAAGATCGAGTGGCCATCACCTTCTTGAGCTCGACGATGTTGGGGTGGCCGACGAGGCTCATGATGGAGATCTCGCGCTGAATTTATACGGACAAGCAGGATTCTCGCCGGATTTGATCCTTGCTGATGACTTTGATAGCGACACTTTCGCCGAAGCGAAGATCCCGGCCGTGGTACACCTTAGCAAAAGTGCCTTGACCTAATAGTCGGCCCATCTCGTACTTGCCGAACAAAACTTTTGGCATCAGCAGCAAGTAATAGCCGAATATCACCAGCCCCTGCCCTCTGATGACCTGCGATGTTCAACATTTAAAATCTGCAATTTTCAAAATTTCGCCTTCTGCTAGAAGAACCAAACACCAGCATCTTGAAGACTTGCAGTTCGCAGATCAGCCAACCTTCCGTCAGCCTATACATTAGCAATTTCAGCAAACAACGGCCATCCATGCCACCTCTTGCTATTTTTTTATTCCTTTAGAAGATTACATCAAGTTCTCTGTTTTCTTGTCTTTCTTCCTGTCTTCTCATTTTTAATAAACATATTGCACTAGTGTTTTTTTAATTTGGATACAAGAACCAATTCTTTTTTTATCAAGAATTACATTTTTTTAAATCTTGTCAGGATCGGAAGTGGCGGTGGGAGTCGCTGGCGGTGAGAGATCCTCATCGGTTGCCATCGTGTTAAGCGATGTCTGCGATTTGGTTGACGATTGGGGGGAGAGAAAGAAGGGAGTGAAATTAAAATATGGGAGGGGAAACGGTGTGCGTCGCCGGAGAGTGGGGGTAGGGCTTCATAGGTTTCCGGTGGGCGAATGGACGAAGTGCGGGTGCGGATAAACGGAGTGGTAGAATTGAAGGAGAGGGATAATTTAGGTGGTAGATAAGTAAATACTAATGTTTAGGTGTTAGATATGTATTTTCAAGAGTTTTAGGTGTTATGTATTTAAAAATCCCAAATAATAATTATTATTATAGAAATTAATAAGATGTTTTATTAATACATTTTTGTTTAATCATGAGGACAATTAAAGAAGTTAATGTACATCATTGTTATAAAACATTTATACAAATTAAATTATTAAAAAGACCACATTTTTTAAAAAAAAAGCCAAAGCAATTTCTTACTATGTTTTTTTCTTAAAGCAATTGCTTGCTTTTTAATGATCGTACTCATTTTTGACGAAACTGGTAGAAGTTGATTTCGTATTTGCCATTTGATTAGCTCTGTTGATTTCGACATTATTCTAAGTTAGTTGGTAGCCCACATGGCCTATACATCACTGGTCAACATGCTATCTCAAGAGAATGAAATGAAACTAATAACTAAGGGATCGAGCCTTTGGAATCATTTTTATTTTTATTTTATTTATATTTTTATATGAAGTAAAACATGTTTTATATCTATTTTTTTTATTGAATATCGAGTAAATTGATTTATTTGATGGTTGCTGACAGTGCACCGATTATATTTGATCGTAATATTAATGGTAGTGATAATTATTTTTAAAAATATTTAAAATATCTCAAATTATTGTTTTTAAAATTAAATTGTTTTATTTTAAAAAAATAAAACTTTTAAAAAGTACTAAAAAATATTCTAAGAGGCTTATTTATATAAAATAAGCACACCGCCCAGATCTCTTATGCGGCATACTTTTCTTTATTTTATTGAAAAGTTATGCCTCATCCCGAAGAGATTATTAGATGCGGAGTGTGGAGAGAATCTTTCGGATAAGTATTGGGTACCTAGCGGTACTAGCATTATATATGAACATGCTGAAGGAAGAAAACTCAACCTTCGATCCTTAATAAAAAATCATCAATGGCTACCTTTCACACCATCTAAAATTTACTCCACAGATATTTAAACATCTAAAGCAAGATATGCAAATATTCACGTAATAATATTAATTAATATTAACTCGATTAAAAAATTTATGTTTACACGTAGTAATATTTAATTAAAAACATTATGTTTTGATGTAATTATATTTTCATCTATTGTTGTTCGGGAGGAGGATTTCAAACGTTCATATCAGCATATACTTTAGCTTTAATCATTATAACAAAATTATTAGTATTCTATATTTGCATATAGAGGTTTTATTGTTGCAACAAGGTTATTAGTTCTTTTATATTTGCTTATTGTTCCTAATTTTCTTATATTTAAATTTTATAATAATATATGTATATACTTTTGCGCTTCTCTCTGAGGCGTCTCTTGTGCTCGTCTAGGGATTGCCTCTGGGGCGTCCCCCCGGCGGCATCCGCGGCCGTTGCGCCCAGGAAAGTCTTTCTTTCCCTTTCCTTTATGTTCTGAGATCTTTTTGTGTTGTTTCTTATTTTCAGGCTGCTTGCGGTTGGAATGGCGCCAAAGTGTCTGTTATATCCTGATTTTTGTATGGTTCCAACTATTCGCATTCTTTCGCCAAGGCCTTAGTTGGTTCTCCATCTAATGTGTGTTAATTCCGGAGCTTAAGTCTTCTTCCTTTTGCGGTCTACCCTCTCTGTGGATCTCTGAGGAGAAAATTCAGGCCCTCGCTGCTCCATTCCAATTTTCACTTGTTGGATTTTTTTCCATCCCGGCGGCCTAGTCTAGTCTCCATCCGTAGATTTTTTCTTTTTCAATCTGAAGCTTATTAGTGACTTTTCGGTTACTCTGCTCGATTTTTCACATAACTTGGTTAAACTTTCGAATGACCTAGATTATATGCGAAGAATGATATTTTGCGAGATGATTACTTTTGAGTGGATAAACATAGAAAGAGGATTCCCAAAAGATAGCTTTTTTTGGGTGTGCTACCGTGTTGGTATTTTGTTTTCTTCTCCTCTGTTGGGAACTTGTAGCTTTTTCTGAATGAGTTCTTTGTCGGCCATGCGGATATTATTGTTTTTGTTTGGCTATGATGTGGCTCAGGCTCATCACTTTGGATTTGTGGCTAGTTGGCAACCTTTGGTGGTGGTTGTTTTGAGCAATGCTGGCAGTTGTTGGGCTCTTAGGTGGATTATTGCTCATTAATTTACTCCTCTGGATGGTCCGTGCATGGATTCAAAGTGGTTGGTAGTCTTTGCCAATACTGAGCTTGGTGGCCTTTTGTGCCTACTTACCTTCTTGATTGAGTTCCCCATTGTTATCTTCTACTGTATCTGGTTTGTTTTTCCAATCATTCTGCTGGCTTGGCCCTTGCTGTACTCCTTTTATTTTCATGGAATAAGATCTTTATCTTTTTTGGAGAAAAAAAAAATCTGTATATATTAAGAAGTTCAATGAAATATAACAATTATGCGAAAACTTTTTTCTTCTTTTTTTGCCGATCATATAACACGGTGCTATACAAAATGTTGAGGGTGATGGATAAGAATAAGAGTGGGTGTTGTTAAAAGAGAATTTGTGGAGGAAGTGTACGTTCCTATAAATAGACACAGAAATGCTTAAGCTATAAAGTTGAGAAGATTATTTTTAAAGGAATAACAAGCTACAAGCCAAATTATATTGATCCAATCCCTAGCTAGATTTGGAGAGACAACCATTTTTTTTAAAACAATTGGCTAGTGGTCCTTCTAGAAATAAGCTAGATTATAAGTGATAGAATCACCATTAGGAATAAGCGATTAGTTTAGCAATGGAGATAAATGATCATGACATTAAAAAAAATTGACCCATAGAGTAGCGTTACAACACAAGAAGCACAATTTAATGAGATATATTTCATTTCGGACGGCTTCCTTACAATTTCTTAAAGCAGCTTTTTAGCACAAAAGTTAAAAATTTTGCACTAGAAAGCTGCTTTAAGAAACATTACGGCTTCGTTTGGGAAGACTTTTTTATTGCTTCTTAAAGCAGCTTTTTAGTATTAAAAAATTATTTCTTATACTAAAAAGCTGCTTTAAGAAGCAGTAAGAAAGCTGTCTCAAAGGAAGCCTAAGAAAGCATCCCAAACGAAGCCTTAGAATTATATATGTGATGTGCCTTTTGACCATGCAAATAGCCAACAAAAATAGGGTTTGGCTAGCTCATCTAATTTATATTAAATATTCATATTTTAAAAAATATATAGAAATCCCATCCAAAAACTTGAAGAGATGAATATAATGGAAATATGGAATAGTCCTAAGTAAAACTTGAAGTGGTGAATTTAATTATGGAAGATAGAAGTTTGTTATTAAGAAAGGCATAATTGAAAATATATTCACCGTACCCCAAAAAGAAAGGGGCAAATTTGATTCCAATCGCGAATTTTTGCAACATCGAGATGATGTAGATGCTTATATTCGACAATACAATTTTATTCGGGTGTTGCAAGGCACCTACGCTGGTGAGTGATTCCATTGCCAAGATACCATTATTGGATAGACATTGAAAGGAATTTAAGACCATTGTTTGAACAAATGGTTTGAAGTTGGAGATATTATTTTGTGCGGATGTCGAACGCAGCTCTATATCCGGAGACCAATCAAAATGAGCCACGTTAGCCATACCGAGCATGGTATCGACGTGGCTCATTTTGATTGATCTCCGAACGGTGTTCGGCATCCGCACAGAATAATTTCTCCTAAAATTGCGGGAGAAAAATGTCTCCATTATTAGCGTTGATATATGTAGCTAGATTTTGTATAAAGTTGACAATTGATTGATTAATACATTTCAGAAGCATTTGATTTAGAAAAATGATCCCTTATATATATATATATATATATATATATATATATATATATATATATATATATATATATATATATATATATATATATATTTTGATATTAGGGATTTTTTATATACATACCACTTAAAACTAGGATATTTACTTATTTAACACCTAAACTATGTTATTTACACACATACCACTAAAAACCTTTTCTCATTTCTAAAAAACCACTCAGTCTCTTCTTTCCGCGCTCTCCGTCAAAGTCCGCTCGACTGCTCAGTTCGCAAGCTTATTTTGGGCGCCAAAATCAGCTTCAGCTCGCGTTTGCTCATTTTATCCAAGAATAGAGCAGATCATTTATTCCCGTCGAGACACCTCGTGCCATCGTCCCTTTGTGTTCCCGTCGAGACACCTCTTCTCTCCGCTCTCTCCGTCGTCCCGGTGTCTGCTTTCTTGGTAATACCTTGCATTTCTCGTTTTAGTATAGTTTTGAACATTTTCAGCACTTTATTGATGGAACAAAGTGATGACATATATCGTATGAAAGGCATTCTTTCTGTGCAAGGCATGTAAGAAAGATTTGTTTTTCAAGAAAATTCCATCCAGTTAGGGAATAGTGATCGATATTTTAGAAGAAAAATCTTTCAAATAAAAATAGATAAGGTTTGCGTATTGCTGGAAGAACGAACTGAAGCTTGTTTAAATAAGTGATAATAGGAAAATTATTGAACTTTTCTTATTAATAAGTATTTTAACATAACTTTTAATTTTTCTCATTTATTACTTTTGTGCTAGATATGGATTTCAACAGTTGGTGCTATATTGTGTTCAAATATAGAGGATATTGGAGTGCAGTCAAGGGACATAACAGGCTAAAATATGTTGGTGGTAGCCAGAGAACTTTAAAGCTTGGGATAAGTGATGTCAATTTGTATTTACTAAAAGAACGAACCGAAGCTCTATGCCCGTGGCTAAAGGGTCATGATTATGAACTACACTATCACATTAATGGTACATCACCTAAAAATTGCATGCCCATTATAAGTGATATTGATGTAATGGACATGGTTACATATTCTTCTGGTTCCCATAGAATGGAGGTTGTTGTCGTTGTGAAAGAGCTTGAAGAAAATATAGGTATGACTTGTGATAGCGACCATATTGAGATGCATGATTTAAGTGGCAACAAAAAGACAAACAATGATGATTTAGCTGGTGGAATTTCTGATGGTGTTATTCAAAGTCCTTATTTAGAGGATAATTCCCTAGTTGTGGGATCACGTTTTGAGGATTCATGCAGTTTCAAACAAATCATTCGTTCCAATGCAATAATACATAACTTTGATATCAAGATTAAGGCTAGTGACAAAACACGAGTTATTGCTACATGCTCATATCGTGGTTGTCCTTGGAGGATAAGAGCTTCGTTATGTTCTGATGGTCATTCTTTTGAAGTGAAAAAATTGCATCCTTCACATTTATGCCCAGGGGTGAATAGAGCTGGGAACAAACAAACGACTACAAGTTGGGTTGCACAAGAAATCCAAGACATTGTCAAAAGAAATCCTGATATCACACCAAAGGACATTAGTAATACCTTGGAGACTACTTATGGTTTGAGTTTACCTTACATGAAAATATGGCGATCAAGGGCACTAGCAAGAGATCAAATGTTTGGATCAATAGATGAGAACTATAAGTGGGTTCCAACGTTGAGGTCTGAATTACTCAAAAGAAATCCATGCTCTCATGTTACATATCAATGTGACAACAACAACAAATCATTCAAGAGATTCTTTGTTAGTTTTAAAGTTTTCATTGATGGTTTCCTCTCTGGTTCTAGATATTTAATTGGTGTTGATGCATGCCATTTGAAATCAAAATATTTAGGTGTTCTACTATCTGCGAATTGTCTTGATGGGAATAATGGTCTCTTCACAATTGCAATTGCTGTTGCTGAATCAGAATCGAAGAAGAGTTGGGAGTGGTTTCTTAAAAATTTGTCAGAAGCATTTCGTTCTGAAATAGAACAGTTGGCCTTCATATCTGATATGGAAAAAGGGCTTGGTGAAGCTATAAGGGTTGTTTTCCCAAAAGCCGAACATAGGGTGTGCATGAGACACCTATGGAAGAACATTAAGAAATTCTTCCGCTGTGAAGATGGGAAAAAATTGCAGAAGTTGGTTTGGACAGCCGCAAATAGTTTTAGTGAGCACATTTTCAATGCATCTTTTGAAGAAATCAGAAACCTAAGTCCTGGAGTATATTCATACCTGAGTGCCTTGACATGTAAATGGTCTAAATCATCTTTTTCACACCATATTAAAAACCATTACAACACAAATAATATGGCAGAATCTTTCAATTCTTGGGTGGAAGAGGCTAGGAGTAAGCCAGTTGTGGATCTAATCGACATGGTTAGATGAATGATAATGGAGCAACGTTCTCAAAGGAAGTTAAATTGTAGTTCTTGGAAAGGGCCACTTGTTCCTTGCGTTGAGGAATACCTAAGAGATGTCACAACAACAAAAGATCACTTTATTATTCGCCAATAAACTTCAACCAAGGCTGAGGTCGAAGGAAGATACGAAAGACATGAGGTTGATATTGAAAACCATATTTGTAGTTGTGGATTTTGGCAAGTGAGTGGACTTCCATGTGTGCATGGTGCTTCATTCATTGGATCGAAACAGTACAATTTATGGCACAGCTATGTGGACGATCACTACTACACATCTAGGTTTGCAATTTATTATTGTTGTTTTTTACTTTTATTATTTTTGTTTTCACTATCCAGCTTTATATATCATTGTTACTTTCACTTTCCAATTCCATTTCATCAAGTAGATATAGAATAGCTTATGAAGGAGCGATAGGAACACTACCGGGGAAGGATCAGTGGTCGATACTTAGTGATGGAGAGGAGGTTGGACCTCCAATTTCAAGTAGGCCTCATGGAAGACCAAAGAAGAGAAGAATGAAAAACTTCTTGGAAACTACAAAGAAGACAAAATTGAGTCATAAGTGTGGACGTTGTAACTCGTGGGGACACCATAGAAGCACCTGTAAGAACCCTTTAAATGGTGACGGACATGAAAATGATGATGACTTTGAAATGCCGACAATATCTGCTCCACGTGAGAAAATGCCAATTAGGCGTGTTGATCGTCGCTGATAATCAACTATATCAACCTTATATTTTGCTTCAGATTTTTTGTAACATTTTGGCTTTCCCAGGTTTTTGTAACTTAGAAGCAAGATGAAACTTGTAAACGTGCTTTCTTTTGATTCAGAATTAATATTATCAGAGATGTAATATTTTGTTTACAAATTCTGTAATGGTGACGGACAAATTCTGTAATGGTGACGGACATTTTTTGCTGAAGCTTGTAATGGTGACGGACATTGTAATGGCTTTCCCAGATTTAACTTCCCATTTTTTGCTTACAAATTTGATTAAGAAAATGAAAACTGAGATCGGGTGAATTGCTTACAAGTTTGGATTCAGAATTAATATTTTCTGATTTTTGTTTTCCTAGGATCTTACAAATTCTGGCTCAGATTTACTAATTCAAATTGAGCGTCGGTTACAATTCAATCGCACGTAGATTTGCTTACCTATTCTGGAGTAATGCCGCATATAGTAGAACACTTGAGCGTCGGTTACAATTAATTACAGGTTCGCAGATAGTAGAACTAAATGCAGCAAGGAAATATTGGGATTACTCAGTATTCCCGACAAATTCATACAACAATTAAGCCAATATAACACATACATTTCGGTGAGAATTAATATCACAACAATTTCTACTCATTAATAGAAGTGTCGGTTACAACAATGAGAGTTACAAATATGAAAATTCAACTCATTTGCTAATATAACACTTCGATATAATCTTAAAGTCACCTACAAAAAGCAAAAGCACAATCGTACTCATTTACAACTACAACACTTTGAACTCATATTCAAGTCAACTACAACAAGAAAAATTAAGATCACCAAAAACATTTTAATTTGAAAAAAGTCATTTTTAACTGAGACAGACTGGTTCGAACGGACTTCAGCTGCATTTGCAATTGTAAACTGATTCATTTCTTGTGATAAATCATTTCGTTCGTCGACCCACGGGCATCGGTAGAACTTTCTGCCACGATTATTGGGTTTATAGCAAGTATAAATTGAACATTGTAGATTACAATGACAATATATAGGTATCTCCTGGTTTCGCATTGATGTCGACGACCGGCTCGAACTCATTTCACAAAACGAAGATACCTGTAATTGCAAATCAAATCTTTACAAATTTCATTTATATGAACAAAGCATAAATTGTACTGTTTTTATAGAGAAGCAAAATGAAAAACACATATCTTAGTGTCATTTTATCAAACACATGTCATGCAACATTCAAAATACCATTACCCCTACCGATTTTGGCCAAACAAAATAGGGAAAAGCAAACACATATTAAGAGAGAAGAAAACACATACTAAGAACACATACTCTTCAGAAAAATCAGAATGAACGAACTGAAGAATGAAGAATGGGAATGGCGTGAAAATGAAGAAAGGGGATACTTCACCCGGCAAAGGAATGAGACGCGATGGCTTGCAAAAGATTGAGAGGCGATGGCGTAGAAAATAGAAGATTTCACCTAGCAAAGGGAGGCGGCAACTTCGACTAGGGCTACTCAACCTTGCGAACTGGGCAGTCGAGCGGGATCTGACGGAGAGCGCGGAGAGAAGAGACGGAGTTGTTTTTTAGAAATGAGAAAAGGTTTTTAGTGGTATGTGTGTAAATAACATATTTTAGGTGTTAAATAAATAAATATCCTAGCTTTAAGTGGTATGTATGTAAAAATCCCTTGATATTAATAATCACATGAAAAATTTCAAGAATTAGATATCATCAGATTAATAATTGCCAGATTGAGTAAATTATTTAAAATAATTATTAACATGATATATTTCTTTTAAAATAAATTTAATAATTTTAGACTTTATTTATTAAATTTTAATTAGAATATTCTATTATTCTGATTTACCGACAAGTGACAATAATAGAGGGCTGCAATTCATTATTTTTTTTTTGTGGAAAACAATTCATTATTTTTCAATGAACCTCTCTTCTGCTCTAAGGGCCGGGCCCGTTTCTTTTATTTTTTGCAACTTTATAAGTACAATTTGCTTGGATGGAAAATGACAGATTATATATTATATTTTTTAGAAAAAAAAATATTGCCAGGAAAAAAAAAATATTTTGTATAAAATAAAAATTGAAAGTGTTTCATAAAGCACTTTTCAGACAGCAATCTTTCAGTCTGCTTGGGTTAGCTTTTTAAATAGTTCGGCTGCTCAACAATTATCAGATCATATGTACATAAATTTTTTTCAAGGTTTAATAATTAACAAGATTCTTGTTCTAAGATGCATTTGGTAATGAAGAATTATCTCACATTTTTTAAAGTGAAAGAGGAATTGAATTATAATTGTTGCGTCTTGGAGTATTCGCGGCTGTAGAGAAATATAAAGTTTAACGTCTTAACTCTTTACGAAGATCAGAGCACTCAATTAGATAAAAACGGAGGATAAGTCATTTATAAGAGACACTAAGATTTTTATGTGAAAAATCCTAAAAAGGAAAAAAACCACGGGGCCTAGCCCAATATGAATGAATATACTATTATTTGTAGTCGATTAGAAATGAGGCCCTTCCTTGGGGGAAGGCCTTAACTTGATGTACATCCTATATAGTATATTACATGGTGGGACTACAAAGAATAACTGTTGATATATTTGTTTGGTCGGAAGGGCTATAGTCGGAAGGTGATGGATATTAGGACCGTACTCGGTGGAAGACAGAGGTCAGAAGGGCCATAAATGGTGGGCGACGGAGGTCATAAAGACCATTGTCTGGTGACGAAAGTCGGAATGATTGTAGTTGATGGGCGAGAAAGGTCATAAAGATAGTTGTTTGGAGACAAAGGTTGGAAGGACGGCGTCGGGTAGAAGTCCGGTGATGGAAAAAGTCTGGTTTCAGATAAAAGTTCAACGACGGGTAGAACTTCGGCGTTCGGTGGAAGTCCGACGTCTGGTAGAAGTCTGACGAAAGTCTTGCGATGGGCAAAAGTCCTGCTTCGAGTAAAAGTCCGATGACGGTTGAAGTTCGACGTCGGGTGGAAGTCCGGCGTCGGGTTGAAGTCCGACGACGGGCGGAAATCCGACGTCAGGTAGAAGTCCGACGATGGACATAAGTCCCATGTCAAATAAAAGTCCGATGAAAGTTCGACAACAGGGAGAAGTCCGACGTCAGGTAGAAGTCCGTCGTCCGACATCGGGTGGATGTCCGATAATGGATGGGAATCCGGCATCAGGCAGAAGTCCGAAGAAAGTCTAGCAACAAGTAGAAGCCCGCCGTCAGGCAGATGTCCGGCGATGAGTGCAAGTTTGGCGTCAGGTAGAAATCCGACGTCAGTCGGCTCTCAAGTAGAACTTTGACGTTAGTTGGCTGCTGGGTGGAAGTCCGACGGTGGTCGAGGAGGAGTCTCTTCATTCTCTTCCTTTTCTTCTTGCTTCCTTTCTTTCTTATCTTCTCTTCTTGCTTGGACCTCCTTCTTCTCCCCCTTTGGGGGTCTATTTATAGTTTTCTGAGAGTGATATGACCATTAAATAAAGAGGATATCAAGAGCAAGTTGGGAGTGATTTGAATGGACGGCTGATGTTGAATTCCTTGATCATAATGCGTTTATTGAAGATTTAAATGTCTTAATGATATAAAAATTTGATGATCTTAGGCTTTGGATTCGTCTAGTCGAGCCGCTCGATTCGACTATAAGTGCGTCACATTTTGGTAATCCAAATTATGGTTTGAACCTTTCAAAGGCACTTCGAGTCTTTGATTTGGACTTGTTTGAGCTCAGATTGAGTCAAATTTTGTGTAGACCGGTTCGTATTTCCGAGACATTAGTTCGACTATAAATTTGTTGAAATCGGTATTCAGATGGTCTTCAATTTAATTTTTAAAGCTTTCAAATAGATTTTTGCCTTGAGATGCGTGCTGATCAATATAATTTTTTGATAAGATATCAATAATATATATACTTTCATGAAATTCGTGCTGATAAAAACTAAATTTCTAATTTATACATGACACAGAGCCACTACTGAATATAAAATAAAACGAAAGAATATTGAATCTTAAAAATAATTTGTCTATATATCATTCAAAAATACATATACAATATGAGGTATATCTATAACAACTTTTAGCAACTGATAAACAAAGCAAAAAATAAATTTTATGACTATTAAAAAGAAAACTAGCTAAAAAGGCATACCTACAGCACATATCAAGATATGCTATCAATACTATTCCGCTCACTCCTTACCCATTCCACGTACCGATAACATATCAAAAGTTACACATATAAAAGTCACTAGAATTCAATAAAACTATATTTTAGTAAAATCAAATTATAAATTTGATTGAAAAAAATATCAAAATATTAAAAACTGAAATAGGTAAAATGTAACATATCTCAAGACGAGCAAATTTCTCAACTGGGCCGATCGATAGAAACAAACAACTCTACGACCATCAAACCCTAGCTTTTCTTTTCTCTCTTCATTTTTTTTCTCTCATATATATTCCCAAATCTCTTCTATGTTAAACGGATGAGAAGGAAAACAAATGGAATTTAGTAACTTATATAAGTGGGATTAGTTTTTATAATAAATTAATATAATGGTATACTTGTAATTATTCTAATTGTTTTGATTTTAGTGTAAAATTCATATAATTTTTTTTATATCTTCAAATCTAAATATCTAAAAAATATGGAGATTATTAATAAAGTAATTAAGCATGTATAAAAGATTATTGTGAAATCAGTTTGCTAAACAGGCGCTTTTATTTGGTTCGGTTGACCGGATGCAAGAAACATCCGATCCTAGGCAAAAAAATGCCTATACCAAGGTGTACCGAGTTTTTTGTACAGGCGTTTTTTTGCCTAGGACTGGATGTTCCTCTGCATCCGATCGGAGGACGTAATAACGGCTCCTTGCTAAACAGACACTTTACGGTCCTAGAAAATCCATTTGTAACGATATGTATCAATTTCTTAAAAAATTACAATAATGCCCACAAATTAGGAAAAAGTTATTATAAGTAGAGCACAATAATATATATATGTTATGATGAATATGATTTATAATTTGGACTGATAATAAATCATAAAATAATTTTTTTCTATTATAGGTAAAAAACATATCTTTTAAAAATGTAAAGCTTACCACAGAAGCAGCCTTAATATAAGTAAGACCATAAAAGATTGATAGGAATCTAAAGCTCATGGTCATGAACCATATAAGCAAATATATGAACACGAGGCTTATTATTTGATTTAGGAATGGTGGGGTGAAAATGGAGGGTATTGGTAGGTTCTAAGATAAAGATAGAAAAAGTAATAAACTATAGTCAAAGATTTTTATGATTTGAATATGAAGACACCTTATTAAAAGGAAATTAGGAATTTCCTAATAAAACTAATTTTGGAATAAAAACACGTAAGTTAATTAATGAGTATAATAAGTTTTGTGCAAGAAAAGGGTTTCCTAACAATGAAAATATATAATTGCATGAGCACTAAGGTAGAGTAATCAAAGCTTTAAATCTCCATAGTTGACATAGAGAGATTTTGAAACTAGACTTACAATACTATGAAGACATCCACCACAATAAGCGACACATAATGGGGGCTAACATCTCATACAAATTAAAATGTGATTATTATATTAGATTCATAATGATCATTAAATCATCTGCCATGAATTACTGATGAGATCCTAGGGTCTAAGAAAATGACTTAGGGATGATCGGTCCGTAATAATTAGAGGAAGTTAAACACATTGGGCGTATAGTACTTGAAAATGTTACATGCGTTAAATTGAAAGTGAACTCCTAGACTTTGAGAATAAATGAGTTTGTTAGGATTGTTCTTCTATATGTTGATATATGGCTATTATGGGACACAATATTAACCATAAGAGATTATACAACTCATTGATTAGTCTTATATCTTACATGGGCCAAGAATGCCACTAAGATCCACTAAGCCATATTTAAAAAAACTAGTGTTGTTAATGTCTATTTTATACAATGAGATTTCATAAAAATTTGGCTTATATATTGATAAAATGCATATGAGGCACTTTAATTTGTTATAACATTAAAGAAAATTAGCAATTTTTGGATAAAAAAGATCACTAGAAAATAGTCAAAATCAACCAAAAATTAGATTTTCTAATTAATTTCTATCCATTGGTAAAACCCTCACTAGAAATGTTTTCTTTTCCTCTTAAAAATCTTCAAAAATTCTTAATAATGGAAAATAAGCCTAAAAAATCTTGTCCACGCTTCCAACGGGAAAAAATGATGGTTGCTTCATTGGGTAAAAATTCATCATATTTTTTGACGAATTTCCCTTGGTGGATTGAAATATCCAGAAAAAATTCACCATATTAATTGATATAATATTTCATATTTAATAGTCTTGTTATGGGCTAGAATATACGCTACGATAGAGTTAGAAGGCTTTTGTCTAAGTGTTGTACGGATATTCAGCACACAAACATAAGATGAAATAACACTAGGATTTTTACGTGGAAAATCCTGGAAAGAGAAAAAATCACGAGGCCACGCCCATTTGAAAGGATTCCACTAGTGTTTGCTTGACGTACAAGAGGCTGACTCATCCTTAAAATTTAGGACAATCAGATTACAATGATTCACTCCCAGATTGAAATCCAGTTACAAACAAGTTGCGTATTTGAGTGGAAAGTAGGACGGAACAACGACGTTACTTGGAAGTCGGACATAATTTTGGCTTCACTTGAATGTCTGGCGGAACTCCGGCGTCACTGGAAAGTTGGGCAGAATTCTGGCGTCACTTAGGCAGAATTCCGGAGTCACTTTGAAGTCGGGCAGAATTCCGACAGTGGTCGAGGAGAAGTTTCTTCCCTCCTTCCGTTATCTTCTTCTTCTTATCTTCTTTTTCTCTTCTTCTTCTTGCTCGGTTCCCTCTTAAGAAAAACGAGGGACTATTTATGATTTTTTGAGGATGACATTACCTGTAAATAGGAGGAGGATCAAAGGCAAATGTGGAATGATTTGGATGGATGACTGATATTGAATCCCATGATCGTAGACCGTTTGTCAGAAATTTGAAGGTCTCAATGATATCTAAATTTTGTGATCTTGGGCTCGTTGGATTTGTGTCGTCGAGTCGCTCAATTCAAATTTAAGCATGTCATATTTGGAAAATGTTTGGTAATCAAAATTATGGATTGAACCTTCCGAATGTGCTTCGGGTCTTCGATTTGGACCCATTTGGGCTCGGATCGAGTTGAATTTTGTGTCGTTGGGTTCGTATTTCCGAGACGCTTAGTTCGACTATAAGTTTGCTGAAATCAGAGTTCAGATGATCCCAGATTTAATTTTTGAAGTTTCCAACTTGATTTTTGCCTTGAGATTCGTGTTCGATCAAGATAATTTTTTTGATGATATATCAAATCTAATTATCACTTAAAAGAAAATGTAAAATAAAGATAGCGTAATGATAAAAAAATTAAGCATGAAATTATATTACTTATCTTTTTTTCTTGTTTGCTATACTCATTCTCTTCCTTTTTCTACTGTCTTTTTCATATGATTCTCTATTACTATTTCTTATTGACTTTTCTACTGTTGTGCATGTCTTGTCACCATTTGATGTATCTTGTCGCATGCATGCATGGCCATGATAAGGGCCGGGGCTTGGGAGAACATGTTATCTTATGCCATGCCTTGCAATGTTATTCTATATATTTATTTTTTTCTATTTCCTTCCAATAATGATTGGCTATATAGCTCAAAATCAGATTAATGGCATGCTTCATTTGAAGATCCATCTTTTTTAAACTATCACTAAACCTTTATTAAATTTAATTTAACCAATTAAGTTCTTACACACTAATTACTTATTTCACATATTATGTAAAAATTATATAATTAATATTTTACAATAAATTTAATTGATGAATAATAACAGCTAAAGAAAATATACCAAATAATCATAAATATAATTAATTTTAATGATCTACTCAAATTGATTATGATATCACATGAATTTTCAAACAAAGACATCAGTCAAAATCTCTATATAGAAATCTCAATGATAATCATTATTGTAAATAAGAATCATCACACCACAAACATGAAAACATACACAAGCATAAACATATATAATCATAAGAAATCTATCATTGTATCTTTTGTGATAATCACAATGAAGATAATCTCAATAATAGGAAGTCTCCAAATAAGAGTAGTTAATATAAACATCCATTGGCTTACATCTGATTGTCACAAATCTCAAATAGAAGTCATAGTATAGTGGTGAGACGAACACTAAGACCTGAATAGATTTAGCATGATATGTGATCCTTTCACTAACCGATAAGTTATGTGGTTACTTCTTTTCGCTATGTTAGGACTCTTGCCCTAGACGTCGCTTGTTATGGGTTTCATTTTGCCTCCTTCGCGCTCGAGGGGAATTTCCTCTTTGCCTTTTCTTGTGTTGTATCTTTTCCACCCGATTGTTTGTGTTTGGGTTGGAATTTTTTTCCTTGTCCTTCCTTGGTGTTATGGTGAATTCTGTTAAACATTTAGATCCTTAATTTCTTGATTGTAAGAATCACTACAAAAATTTCAAGGATATTCTGTCTGGCTTTGATGCGTCAAAGGCATTTCCGGATCTGCAAGTTACTACGATTCAACATTTGCCTACTTTATGGATCTCAGATGATGAAGTTTTTCATATTTCCAAGCCTTCCGAATTCGCTTAAGTAGGGAAATTTCCACTACGGCAGTCAATTTTAGACTCGATTAGGAGGTTTTTTTTCAACCTCAAATTCTCAGGTGAGTTCTCTGTTACTCTTTTGGATCAGAGCAATGTTTTGATCTAGCTTTCTAATGATCTATACTACATTACGGTTTTTGTGCCAAGTTTTTTTGAAGGTTTTCCTAGTTATTGTCCTCATTGCAAAGATGTGGGACATAAGCAGTCTGAATGTATTAAGTTGTTTCCTCATTTGAGGCGGGCTGATGCTTCTGCTCAGCCTCCAGTTGTTTCTATCACTTCTCCTGTTGTGGGCCATGTTTCCTTGGTTCTTAATGTTCCCTCTCTTCCTGCACAATTCATTTCCCCGACCACTACTGATAATGACTTTATCGTTGAGGTCCTGAATTTGGATGTTCATGTTAATGTGCTTGATATTGTGCCAGTTGGTTTGGACCTCCTACGGATGTTCGGAAGGGGGCTTTTTTGCCTTCTTTTCTGGTTAATGGTAATGTTAGCTGTGTAGGATTTTTGGATCATGCTGCTGCCCCTTCCTTGATTCATGTTGTGTTTGATATCAATAGGGTGAAGAATACTAATGTTGTTAATGTTAATTCTATGGATTTGAGTACTATTGGTGTTGTTGATTGTTTGGGGGATAACGCCATGATATTGGTTTCTTCTTTTGCCTTTGGTGATTATGTTCTTGTTATGGAGGATCCTGCTCCTTCGGATCCTCCTAAGCATGCTTTTTGTGATGGAGTGAATGGAAATTTGACCGAAAATAATTGTGGTATTAATTTTATAGCTAGCCATTCGTGTGCGGATGTTGTGGCAGATTCGAGTGATTTGTTGGTTAATGTGTCTTCCGGGGTTGGTGTTCCCTCTGGTGAGGATCTGTCTGGTTCACCAACCCATGCGTTGGTTGTTTTTTATGTCTCTTTTCCTTTGGAGCTTATGGTCCGGGATGTTGAAAGTATGTCATTAATTTAGCTTCGATTTTACCTGTTAATGTTGTGCCTAACATGTCTCCTATTATGTATGTCTCGAAGGGGAAGCAGGAGTTTGTTGATATTCCTATCTCAGTTATGTCTAATGCTGATTTGAAAGCCCATATAACCCGTTCTTTGAATAACTCTATTTTGGTTCAATCTGATTGGTTGTATATGGATGAGTCCCTATCCACGCCTTCTGTGGGGGAGGGTGATGATTTTGGTGACCATGTTAACGATGATTTGTATAGTTTCATAGTGGGGTGTGTTGTTGATCAAACTGTTCTCAATGGCGGAGGCAAAAACGAAAAAAGTAAATCTAAGAAGAAATAAGCTTTGGGTTTCCTTCTCGCTTTCGTTGCCTTGGGCTTTATTGACATTTTGGATGATGATAAGGCGGCTCCCTGATTATCACCCTTTTGGCTTGGACTTGTTGGCAACCTTGGTGGTGTGCCCTTTTGAGTTGCTTGTGTGAGATGTTTTTGAGTTGCTGTTACCAATGGATGGTCCGTGTCTGGCTGCACGTGTAACACCCCAAGATCTAACTTGGAAAGAATTTCAAGCAATCCATCAACAATTTACCAGAGCTATCTATAACTTCAATCAAACAGTCTAGCAAAAATCTATAACATTTTAAACATCAATGTACAAGTCGATTCAAACCTCAAAAGATCATATACAATACTCAGGAACTACACTATGAACACAAACACATAAACTGAAATCTATCCTGTCCTGAGTACAAAAGAATCACTAAAACCAAAAGAACAAAAATCTGGAGATTCCTGATCAACCTCAATCTCCTGCTCCCTTGTCCTGACCTGAAAATATTAACCACATATAATGAGCTTCAAAAAGCCCAGCAGGTCACCTAATACCTACAATTGAAATCAAAGCACGGTACTGGAAACAATATGCATGTCAGTCAATCAAATCCATAACAGTCTATTCCACATGATCAATGAATCTATGCAGATACGAAAATCATTAGTCAATACACAATCGATAAAATCCATAGTCAGCGACAGGAGAATCAATAAACAGTAGAAAAATCTATGCAGAAGAATCTCAAATCGCTCAGTCAAATCAATCGTATCAAATCGAATCAATCAAAATAATACTCTCTGGTCAATGAAATCGATCGGTATGAAATCATGAAATCAATCATATAAAACCAGTATAGGGCAATAACAGTTGAAATCGAATCAATACAGTGAAACCTAATCCCATGCAACAGTTCAATACGGTGTATCAATGAAGCGATAGTATCAATCAATATCAATGAATCCATAGTATCCATATCATATCAATATCAATATCCATAACATTATCAGTATCAATGCTTAGTGCCATAATGCGAATATCAATGAAATCGTACAGTAACAACAAACCCATAAATCCGTCCGTAAAGCCATCCAAAATCAATAAATCAATAAATCCATCACGAGATTAACATGTCAATACCGTACACATGCACTTCAATACAATAATCTTACTGAACAAGTACAATCACTGGCTATTAAGGCGTTTTTCAATCCATAGTGCTGTTGTAGAAATCCATAATTATATCTATCCGTTGGTTCAATAAGAGTCGTCACTCTGTATCCGTCGGCATGAGAATCTCCTTATGCCTCCCAATCGTTATATCAATGCAATAGAGGATAACACCAAATCCTTTTTAAAGGAAAGTCCGTCGGTCCACCATTCTGTACAGGTCAGGTCAATCTCCAACCAACGGTTCAACCAGTCTTCACTTGTCTTTTAGTAACAATAACCGTAGAGCAATCATATATTCACATTCGTATGCATATCAGTTCAAATCATCAATTTCAGAAAATCGGAAATCATACGAAAATCCAGCGGCATAAAAATCTCAGAATCCACAAATTACCAAATTAGTACAGAACGTTCACAACAACATTATAAGACTTTTATTCTACTGCCCAAACAATTTCAGACATCACCAGAATTTACAGTCAAAATAAAACACCGCCAAATCAAAATTATCCGGTCAAAATTCTCCAGAAAATAATTAAAACGTGTAGAAATATCATATCAGAAACATACCAAAAGTTGTGCGGTAAAACTTTCGTCAATACAAAATGATGCGCGTTTTTCGGTAACGAAAATACAAATCTGAGCACAGAAATACCAAAACTCGACATCTTCGAAAACAGAAATAGGGTTCGGAGTCCTTACCGCGAGATAAACAATCCTTTAAACAACGGCGACGGACGAAAAGCGCTCCGCGGCCTCCGAAATCCAACTTTTCCTTTGCTTTCCTTTTCCTTCTCTCTCCTCAGATATTTTGTTTTAAAAAAGATTTTTCTCTCTCATCAAAACGAGCTGATTTCCTTTTAAAACAAGCCTCATCGGCCCGGCCGATCGCCATATTGTCCAGGACGATGTGAACAAAATCTAATCGTCCAGGACGATATCTCAGGACGATAATTAATTTTCTCAGACGATAAAAACCCTTGCTCACTGACTTTTGCCATGCACTGATCGTCCCAGGACGATCCAAAATCAGCCTGGACGATCCTGGAAGGAAATCAATGAAACGAGCTCTCACAGCACGGTGGTTGCAGGGGGCTTCCATCCTGAGCTGTTGTTGGTTGTTGACTCCTTTTCTTGCACCTTTCACTGTTTTGGGTTTTTGGTTCATGAGGCTTCATTTTATTGCATCTGTTGATATGCGTGGTTGGAGGCTTTGCTGTCTGTCGATCAACTAGTTGGTTTTGATTTTGGTTTATATTATTATTATTATTGTTATTATTATTATTATTATTATTATTATTATTATTATTATTATTATTATTATTATTAGGGTTGCAATCAAACTAGGCATATCATAAATCAGTTTTGGCTTAACTGCTACGATCTAGCTTAGCTTAACTTGTACTTGGCTAATATAAATGAATCAACTGAATTAGTACTTAAACGAGTTAATAATTTTATGTGTTTATTATATTAACAAATAATTTTATAAGTTTAAATGAAAAAAAAAAATAATTCAATAAATTTGAAGTTGTTATCCAATTATTTGAAATCAAATAAACAAACATCAACTAAACAAATTTCTAATAGGAATGATCAAGGACCGAGGATTTAAAGATCAATTGAAACACCGAGGAGTAGGATAATATCTAAATAGTAGAACTAAAAAAACTTGTGCTCATCTCCAATTCTCATGCAGGGGACCTCCAATTATATTGGTTTGATGGAGAGGATGCATTGAGGGCTAAGGTGGAGCGCTCATAGATTGTGCTCATTTGTGCGTCGGCTATAAGTATTAACCAAGGCTTCGTTTGGGACAATTTTTTTTTTTTTTTAGAAAACTCACAACAGGGCCTACGCAGTAATGATGATAAAAATTACACATCCTTAGAGGATCGAAAACTCGCTAAAAAACATCATTTAAAATAAAACCTGAGAGCTTTAGATCCTATCATTTACAGAAAAATAAAGGCAAAGCAAATAAAAAAACAACACAAATCCACGAAAGAAAAGCACCAAAGTCAGCAAGCATTCAGATCATCACTCCAAAAAATGGGTAGGAGGAGCAATCCAACGACCTGAAACCAATCCACATAGAGAGGAAGAAACCATCCAAAAGGCTGCTTCTGCAACACAACAGCACAAAGACAGCTCCCAAAACCATGGACAAACGAAGCCACCAGTAGTAGGAAAAGCTCAACGAACGATCTCCACCAAGAGCAACCAGAGTGCCCGAGACCAAACCCAAAATGAAAGCAATACCTGCAAGGACAAGCAGAGCCAAAGGGAACAAGGAGGGCAACCCAATCCCACAACCAACAACAAACTCCCACCACCAAACCAAATGACCAACATTAAAGCCGCCCATAAAACAAAACAAACAACCAAACGCTACCTTCCAGAGCCTTGCATTGGGTATGGGTGGGTACTCAACATCGGGGGATAAATCGATTTACATTGCTAATCATCATATATCTTATACTACTGCAATCCTTACAACATAATGTGTAGCACTTAACAATGCTGTGACTATGGTAAATTCTAATATGCGGCTTGAAAGTATGCAATCATAGCAAAGGGCAATAAGACTCAATGCCATTAGTCCGTAGCGAGCTGCGCTCAAAAAGCATGGAAAGTGGGTAGGTATAAGTAGGTACGACATCCCGAAAGTCACCATGGGTGGACGTGGGTGGGTGAAGACCGTCCGAGTAAAGCATGGGTACCCAACCAGAATCATATAGCTACCTTCTAGATTTCCTTCTACAACACTTATTGCCCGAGAATGTGCTTTCTCACTTGGGATGACTTTTTTTAAGCTTCTTAAAGCAGCTTATTACTACTATTTTTTTTTGGTTAGAAAACCACTTTAAGAAGTAATAAGAAAACTGTCCTAAATGAAGTCTAAATTAAGTTCAAGCTGTTGATCAATGCAAGAGTCTATTTTCAATGAACAATTATTACGTCCTCTGACCGGACGCAGAGGAACGTCCGGTCGGAGGCCAAATCCCGCCAAAAAACGAGTTGTACCGAGCAAATACCGAGCAATACCAAACAATAACGAGGAATACCATCATTTGAAGATCCAATACCGAGTTATACCGAGCTAAACCGAGAAATACCGAGTTATACAAAAGTTGTACTGAGTTTTTCCTAGAAAAACTCTGTTCAACTCGATATTTCTCGGTACAGCTCGGTATAACTCGGTATTGGTCTTCAAAGAGCGGTATTGCTCGTTAATATCAAATAATACCTAGTTGTACCAAGCAAATACCGAGTTTTTTGGCGGGATTTTGCCTCCAACCGGACGTTCCTCTACGTCCTTACACCGGACGTAATAAAAGTTCATTTTCAATTCTAAAAAAAGTACATTGAAATTTTGGTGGCATGTGGGCTAACATGAACCCCTGAATTTGCCCTTGCCGCTGGTTTGTTTCTGTGCATTCAATGAGGATGGAAGCTGCTGGTGTATGTTGAGGGGCATGCGCTGGGACTCGAGTGGCGCACAGGTGGCAATATTAGGAGTTGCGTGCGCAGGGGTGGGGCTTTGCATGAGGCCAGGTGTGGGGACGTTTTATTGGAAGCTGATGGCTTCGTAATGGAGTTCATGGGGAAGTGGAGGCTGCGTACTGGGTAGGTATGACCGGTGAAATATTTTTGGATGTTAGTGGGTTCAGAAGTGAGCTTTGGGTGTGGCAGTTATGGAGTCAGATTAAGGAACTTTTATTTCGTTCGGTGTAAGGATGTAGAGGAGCGTTCGATTTTAGGCAAAAACGCGCCTATACCGAGGTGTACCGAGTTTTTTGAGAAAACTCAAAAAACTCGGTACACCTCGGTATAGGCGCGTTTTTGCCTAAAACCGAACGCTCCTCTACATTCGGTCGGAGGATGTAATAATTGTTCCAGATTAAGGGGAAATTATTGGGTTCGGATTCCGGATGTCATCTGGAGTCAATGAAAATGTACTACATCACCCTCTACTCGGTACTGAGCAGTACCGAGCTCAATATGCTCGGTACTGTGAAGTACCTCACAGTACCGAATGGTAAGCTGTGTCCAGTGTTCGAAACCAATAATTTCCCCAGATTAAGCGTCTATTTTTGAGATTTTTTATAATTTTTTATATTACAAAGTTGTCATAATTTTGCTTGTTTACATTTTTTGCTGTTTTTTATTTTTATTTTTATGACAAGAAATACTAAAATTTAGTAAAAGAAATTCATTATCTATCTATCTAGTTATATAAGATTTCAATGGTTAGTTTCTTTGATTTTGCCTTTTAAAGATTAGGGTTTAATTTTTTTCTTTTAAATTATTACATATGCATTTTATTTTAGATTAGAAATATATTTGTTACAAATCATTTATATTTTATGTTGGATTATTTCTTATATCTATAAATACTTTGTGTAGGATCGATTAAATAGAATTTATGTTTAATAAATTTATATTTATTGGCTCTAAAATTTTTAAATAATTTATATAAAATTTCGATAGATATTCTTTGGTGTTGGAAATTCTAATTTTTTATAAAAGTAACTCAATTTTCAAGAAAAATTAACGTAGAAAATAATCAATTTTCTTGTAGTTGGTTGATTAGGTCTAGATAAGAGTTAACTATAATATAATGAGCAGATTGATTAGGTCACTATGTGGGTTAATTATAGGAAGTTTTATTTGGTCCGGTCGACCGAATGAGAGAAACATTCGGTCGCAGGCAAAATCCCGTTGTACCGAGGTGTACCGAGTTTTTCGAAAAAAACTTGGTACACCTCGGTATAGCTGGATTTTGCCTGCGACCGGATGTTTCTCTGCATCCGGTCGGAGGACGTAATAATTGTTCTAATTATAGGGCGATATTTATATTTTTTTTGGAGTTTCCGAGTTTGAGTTGATTATGTGATGGCATAAGAAGCAAATAAAATGGATTACTAGTGTCATGCCTTTTAAAAAAAAAAATTATATATTATCTTCTAAATCAAGATCGATCAGAGATGCTAATTTCAATCACAAGAAAAATAATCAATATTTTTTTATCTATCAATATATACATAATCAATTATATTCATTTACAAAAAATCATTTATAATAGCTAGAAGTTTAATGAATTATGTTCACTTCCTAACAAAACTTCTGACTACAAAAGAAATCAACATAAATAAAACTAAATCTAAAAGTTTAGACTCTGATCACCCTCACAAAATTGGATTCTTACCTCGGCCTGAAAATCAATTAAATCAACATAATGAATTATATAATCCAACGGATAGCCAAAACCTATAACTGCATACAAAGCACGAAAAGACAATAATATGTATATAATCATTCAAATCATAGCAGTAGCATATAGTATGATAATATATAAATCTATGAGAAACATTGAATATGATAATCATAAGTCGTAAAAAGAGAACTAATACATATGCTAGAACAATAAATTTGTAAATTAGGAAAATCATTCGTGAACTATTATTAAATCCGTAAGATCATATTTGTCGTTAAAGCCAAATATCTATACAATGGTTAGAAATCCATTAAAAAAAGTGTTATCATTGATGTTGTTATATCGTATAAAATCTATACATACATATTCATTAGTACTATCTTGCCACTATCTTAATCTTAAAATTAATATCGTCTCATTATCAGTAATAGTGCAGGAATGCATGCATAAGGAGTCTGACTAAACAAGTAAGGAGTTTTGGTTTGTGTGATATTTTTTTTCATAATAGAAATTGCTAGGTATGCTTGTTATGCCGATCAGGATCCGTTTGAGACGGCTGCAATTTTTTGTAAATGTGGTTATAAAATAGTTATGGGAAAAGTAACTTCATTAAAGCCGTTGTAGAAAGCAAGTTTCTAGCACAAAGTTTCCTAAAAGCAGTTGCTAAATAGAAATTATGACTACAATCTGAAAAATAAAATAGTAAGAAAACTATTTCAATCAAAACTTGATTTCTAGCTTTAACAAATATATGTTCAAACCTCATCATTCCTTTAAAAAACAATCCTTTTTCTAAATCCAAGTATTATACTGTACAGATGATTTAGCATATATGATTGGAAATAAGACTTTGGTTTAGAAAAAATTACTAATTACAAGACAAAAATATGAAGATAAAAAATTTGTATTCTCTGCATTAAGCTTTTAAGCACTTAAGTCATTGTAAAAAAAAAAAAAAAAGCATTTAAGCACTTTGCTTTCTCCCAAAAAAAAATCGGTTCTTCACTTAATGCAATAATATTTAAATAATCACATTTAAATTAACATCATACAAGTATTAATTTATATGTTAGTTGAAATGGCAATTCAAATCAAGTATTTAATATTTGATTACAGCTATCCATACTTCTCATGCACTGTCATATTGATTTCCATGTAAAGAAGTGAGATGTGAACTTCTTTCTGAAAGTTCAGTGTGGCCTCGTGCTGTGTCATGTTTTTTATGTCCTCATGAATAAAACCACACAGAAAAAAGAAAAAAAAAAAAAAGTGTCGGCAGATCTAAGGCTGGGCCCTTAATGATGATGAAGTTGAGATAGTTCTGTATGATTAGTTTCTGATTATGAAATTTGATCTGCAGATACAAAGCGTACATGTAAGTCCCATTATATGTACCATGCAACGCTTGTCATTATCAAAATTTTGAATAAGGATAATAAAATTCAATTTTAGTCTCATCTTAAGACTTCATTTGGGATAATTTTTTTATTATTTCTTAAACTAATTTTTTAGTACAAAAATTAAAAATTTTATTTTAAAAAATTATTTTAAAAAGCAGTAAAAAAGCTCTAAGAGATTTTTCTAAACTAGATGTTAAGGTCAACTTAGGACTTTTTTAATTTTAAGGGATTGATGCTTCCTATTAGTGCAAAAAGCCACATGATTTATTCCATCTTGAGCTATATGTTTAGATTCGGCTTTTGATTGGTAGATGGAAATTGGTTTTATAAATGAGGATATATGAATGGCATTGAATGTTCAACCCCATTAGGATCTATAATTATGTCATTTTATGTCAATCTTATGGACATAGTCTATTATTGATGGAGGTCTTAAATGTTAAATAATCTAAGCAGTCTGATTACTACCCATTAGTTGTCTCATATTAGGCATTCTAGAATGAAAGTACACAAAAGAGCATATCCTTTCAGAATATAACATATAGTTAGCCTTGTTTGAAAAAGGCTTGAAGGGACTAGTATGCTTGACTATCTTTGGGTTCAAAGAATTGACCACAACATGTACAACACATTAGACTCGATCAATTCTTATAAAAAAAAAAAAAGACCTACAAGCATATCACATTGATGTATGAAATCATAGGAGTTCATATGTGACTCACTTTTTTGTTAGAATCATCATAGCTAGTTTGATTATCCAATATAAAATTGGGCTCACTCTAAAGGAATTCACCCTACGAAATATAAGCTAAGCATTAATTATATGCTATGGGAACTATCATCACGAGACTCAATTCTTTTAGATCCATCCCTTATTGCAAGTGTTAACATCCTATAGTAGAGGGCAAATTATCATTTCCATAAGTTCTCTTAAGTAAGGAGCATGAGTAAAGCAATCTACCTAACTTAAATAATGCTTTTAAGTATAGAGTGAGTTGGTCTCCACCTTCACCTGTGTAGGATTCATTTCGCTAGATTAGCTATTATTAAGATAGCATGGGTTATTATTTTGAATATATATATGTTATTTATAAGATTCTAATCAAATCTAAACATGTATATAAAATTTATGGGGCTGGCTGCAAACCCACCCGAGGATATATCTGAGACTTTTAGGGCTATTGCCAAGCTTGAAGATATAGGTATGACCTATGGGCATATGTTTGGCTGAAGTATTTATGTTGATTTTATACAATTATAGCCCTCCCAATTAGTAGAAACAATGGTTAGGATTGGGCTAAATGAATAAATTATCATGATAAGGCATTCTCTAGTAATTAAACTTTACAACTTGGAGAATGGTTTACGACAAATCAATGAGGAGTTGGTATGTAATTTGTATAGGAGCTGATTGTTATATATATATATATATATATATATATATATATATATATATATATATATATATATATATATATATATATATATATATATATATGTTGCGTGTTAGAATATACACGGCGGTAGAGTTTGTAAATTCGATCGCGTCCGAGCGTTGTACGTGTATTCAGCACACAAACATAAAAGAGAATATGAACACTAGAATTTTTTACGTGGAAAATCCAAAAAGGAAAAAAACCACGGGGCCTCGCCCAGTTGAAAAATTTCACTAGTGTTTTGCAAATTACAAATGGCTGAAATCGCATCATTGCCGGACAAAATTGCAACACATATTCAAGGAAAGAGACCAGGGCAATATGATCATAGCAGCGATGAGATCACAATATAATGACAGTAGGATCGATATCGATACAAAAAAGAGATCATGGCGGCTTGGAGAACATACAAAGATTGAAAATATGATCATAATGTATTTACAATTCATCTGATTTTGATGAATTTTAAATACCATAAAAATGAATTACGAGAGACATTCCATGCTGCTCTAAGAAAACTATTTTACTCATTCAAACATCCAAAAATCAATAGCTCCTCTTATAAATCATGATAACATGCAAACCACTTAATTTGAAAACTATTTCTGTTGCGTGCTAGAATATACGCGGCGGTAGAGTTTGTAAATTCGCGTCCGAGCGTTGTACGAGTATTCAACACACAAACAGAAAAGAGAATACGAACACCATAATTTTTACGTGGAAAACCCAAAAAGGGAAAAAACCACGGGGCCTCGCCCAGTTGAAAAATTCCACTAGTGTTTTGCAAATTACAAATGGCTGATTCGTCCCACAAGTCGGGGCAATCAGATTACAATTCGTTTCTTCAAGCAAGTTTACAAAGTTCTGCAAAATCCCGGCATTTTCCGAAAATCCGGCAGAGTTCCGGCGTCTTCAGGCGGCGGGAAAAGCTCCGGCGGTGGTCGAGGATGAGCTTCTTCCATCTCCTCCTTCTATTTTTCTTCTCTCTCTTCACTTGAGTCCCCCTTTGTGAAGAATGAGGGCTCTATTTATAGTTTTTCTGGAGTGGCGTGGCTCGTAAATAGGTGTGAGATAATGGGCGAATAGGGAGTGGTTTGAATGGACGGCCGATATTGAACCCTTCGATCGTGCACCATTCAGCGATCTTGGGCTCGTTGGATTTGTCTCGTCGGCCGATATTCGAGTATAAGCCCGTTAAAATCGGAGACCGTTTGGTAACTCAAATTGCGGTTTGAACCTTCCAACAGCACTTCGGGTCCTTGATTCGGACCCATTTGGACTTGGATTGGATCGAATTTGGTGTCGTTGGGTTCGTATTTCCGAGACGCTCAGTTTGACTATAAGCTCGCTGAAATCGGAGTTCAAATGCTCCTGAATTTAATCTTTAAAGTTTCCTGTTAGATTTTGCCTCGAGATTCGTGCTTGATCAAGATAATTTTCTAAGAATACTTCAATTCCTATATTTTTTTTTTCTGTTTCTTAAAAATTCTGTTTGAATATATATAAGAAGATTTGAATAGATAAAAATAAAAACTTACGACTGATAATTTTCCGTAGAAATAACAGTTCAGAATTTAATAAATTTGACTCCAAATATTTATTTAATTAATTAATTACGGCTTTTCATTGATGATTTATCACCGCCATGAAAAATACTTTGGTGGTAAAGGCTCGAGCTAGAATTTTCATTAGGTCCGGACACCCGACGTAGCTCTATATCTGGACGCCAATAAAATGTTGCCACGTGCTCTTACTCTTTACCGCTTGACCCGACGATCCGACCCAGAACGGAAACCCGGTATTGCTATGTTCGTGTATTGTTAGGTATTGCTAGGTATTGAAATACCGCTCTGTCAAGACCAATACCGAGCGATACCTAGCAATTGCTCGGTATTGCTAGATATTGGTCTTGACATAATGGTATTTCTCATTACCGAGCAATACCGAGCGAAACTTAGCAATACCCTAGTCTGTACAAATCAGCTAATACATAACAATAGTGGGTTCCGGTCCGGATCGGGTCGTCGGGCCGCGCGATAAAGAGTAAGAGCACGTGGCGATATTTTATTGACGTCCGGATGTAAAGCTACGTCAGATGTCCGGATCTAATAAAAATTCCTCGAGCTAATATGTGGCTCTAAATAGAGAGAACATATTAAGATTCGCGCATATTATCTATAGGATATGTAGGGAAACGGTGCTTCAATAAACACCACCAAATAAAACCATACGAGCCCTCAACAAGTCATCAAACAAAGAATCAGGAGCAGTGTTGATGGGGACTTGCAACTATTAATCACGTAAGTGGTAAATCCCCATTGGGTACATTATTCTATCAGAATCAATATTTCGATTGCTTTTTCTCTTAGGGGGCCTTAGTCCAAGCAATCGAAAGAGATAAGCTTAAATAAAATGAAAATGACAAGAGATCCGTGAGAAAGTTTTTTATTTTTCATTTTTATATGATAGAAGGATTAATAAGATTTTTTTTTAAATTTCTTATGAGAGTAAATTATTAATATAAAATATTAAAATTCATATGTTCATGCATTAAAAATAAAGTAATTACCCATTAATTATATTAATATCAAATACATAATATAAAAATATTGACACTCGATATTAGCTGCTGATGATATTAAAATCAAATACATAATCCAATACACAAGAGAGGCAAAGCATCATTTGTGATTAAGGTTTCGTTTGGGACGACTTTCTTGCTGCTTAAAGCAAATTTATAGTACAAGAAATATAAATTTTTAACTAAAAAACTGTTTTAAGAAACAGTAAAAAAGTCGTCCCAAACAAAACATAAATCAAGAAAAATGAGGAATAAATATATTTCCCCATCATTTATAGTGAAGATTTGTGCTTCATTACCAAATTCTTTTTAGCCATATCCATAAAATAAAAATCGCATCTATTACTCTTATCATAAAAATCTATTCGATCCTCCCTATTATAACCGAACCCACAGTCTAAAATCATTTTGTTTACTTAAATTAAAATAGAATGGCGAGTCGGTATTGTCATTTATGATTTTTATAAGATTATATAATACATATGGGCTTTGTAATTATCTCTTCATATTCAAATATTATATCCTATTTTTATTTTTAATAAATATTTTGATCATAAGTCATAAAATAAATAAATATAGATGTCATGCCTAGATTACCCATGCAAATAATTTAGTAGGATAGATTTGGGTCAATGGAGAGGCTCCGCCAATGTTCACATCAAGCAAGGTTGTCAGATTTTTTTTTTTTTTGAGAAAATTTGGGCAGCCCGTATATAAATGAGAAAAAGTTACAATTGAGTAAAACAAAAATTGCCTCATACAAAAAAGAGGCTAGCTCAAAAAAGGCTAAAAAATAGCACTATCAAAAAACAGAATTAACAAAACATCAAAAAACAAGAGCTCCAACGCCATAAAAAGCCTGGACTCAGGGTAGCTAAACAACACATCACAAAACACTCAGACCCCTGGTTGCCCGAAGACCGTCCAAAGGGGAGCATATAGGTGGAGCCTAATCATCGTCACAGGCAAGGCAAAACCTTCAGAAAAAACCAGCAGGCAGCAGTTCTTTGCACCCTCGAACAGCCCCAGAAAAACATACAACAGGAAAAAATCTCCAGATAAGCAAAACTGTGACATATGGGACTTCGTAAAATCTAGTAAGCTATGATATACAACAAAAATAGTCCCAGAACTAGTATATCCAATCAGCAACAATATATAAATCAGAAGCTCTAACGAGCCCCTGGCTATAACATATCCAGATATTTTGATGAATTCCTCCACTTAATAACCTTCTCAAAAACTGCTTTTTTGATGCTTAAAGAGGTTGTGGTGCTGCTACTAAATTTGATCTCAAATCTACTGGAATTCCTTTCTCTCCAAATGTAGTAAACACAACAACAGGAAATGAGAAAGGATAAGTTTTTTTCCCCTGTTGCATACTATGCTCACTATCAATCCATTCAAAAAGCTGAAGAATAGTGGGTCTAAGAAGTAAGAAGCATACCCTTGGAGCCAGTTATAAGTTTCGGGAGGATAGCAAACGAATAAGAACACTCAAAAAATAAATGAGCTACACTTTTAGGGTAAATATGGCGTAAACTGCAGGTTAAAGGGACAAATATATGCTTCTTTTGTGCAATTCATCCGCAGTTTTCAAGCCCCCAATAATTGCTAGCCAAGTGTAGCATGAAAATCTCATAGCATTTTTAGGTCGCCAAACCAAATTATACCAAGGACATCTAGTCTGACTTGAGTAAAACTCATTGATAAAATCAACATGCTTACTTCTAAATTGATTTCCCCACAAAAGATAGTTGGAAGAGTCATCCACAATACAGATATTATGAATATCGTTATTAACACAGGATGGTATGGAATCATGCAGAACCAATTTGTACCACTAAAATAATCTATGACTAAAGAGTCAGGGTTGGTAGCATTCAGAAGATGATGCCCATCAGAAAAACCTCTAGCTTACCATTATAGCACCAATGATCCCAGTGCATAGAGATGGGGGGCTTAGTGGTGATTCTAAAGGAAATTTTTCCTTAGCAACAGTAGTTGTAGAGCAAACAGCTTTCCAAAAGTAGGTAGCAAAAGGGGGAATCTGGCGCCAGGATGAAAGGTATCTACTAGATAATCAAGTAGATAAATGAGATTCAATATTGTACATTCTAAGGATGACCAAACAATTATATGCAAATTGAATAGCAGGCAAGGATGGCAAACTCAAACCACCGAATTGCTTAGGTTTACAAATCGAATCCCAAGAGATCATGTGAATTTTTTTACTATTAGAGGAATCCCCATAAAAAAGAAATTTAGAGCAGACTTTCTTTAAGTGTTTAAAAACAATTTTTGGTAAGATAGCACCACGAATCCAGTATGCAATTGAGTTTAAGATATTATATTTTAGAAATTACAAACGACCAACAAAAAGATAATATATTAGCTTTCCATCCAAACAGCTTTTTAGTGATACTATCAGTGAGAGGAAGACAATCTGTAACTTTTACTCAATAAAAAGACAAAGGAATCCCAAGATAATAGTTGCTTCATATTTTGATTTTTTTTATTTGAAGCTGTTTTACATTACATTTTGTTGCATAATAAAATATTTTAATAATAAGAGATGATGTTATCATTCATATTAAAATAATATGCATAAATTTATAAGTTTTATTAAAGTAATTATTTTATTTAAATTTATTTGATGACAAAATAATACGACAAGACCATTATAAAAAATATCACTCTTTTCATTGGTAATTCGAAATCAAATATATCATATTTGGCAACTAATAACATTGCTTTCAGAGTAATCTTACTATTTAGTTTACTAGTTATTTAAACATGTTTAACGTTCGCAATATGGTTATCGGGTTGGTGGGTAGGTGGTCCTCAACCCAATAAACCAGTACGTCAAGCATGCCAATATTTTGTATCCATGTGGTCAAATAATTATATAATTATCATGTGCAAAATTTGTATCGGCATTTTCTAGTAAGGAAATAATTATGATGGAATTTAAAAAATTTGAATTTATATTAAGATAAGGCTAATATATAAATAAGTTATATTACACTCATCTAAGAAAATCTAAATTTTTTAAAATTTAATAAGAATATCATTTTTTTTCATTATCACATTTATTTGGATTAACTTTGATACTCTATATAATTTATAGCAAAGAACACTAGCTAGATGTGAATTGCGTGATCTAAGCTTTATTTTTTTTTAATTCACAGATGGACCTACGCATTAATTAAAAAATGGGGGTTACAAGTCCTTAAGAAACCATCAGCTCTCTAAAACTACACCATTTGAAGTAAAACCTATGAGCTAATGATTCAAACTAATACAATAGAACCGATGAGTGCCAAAAGCAACAAAACAAGCTTGTGGCAAAGAAAAAACGAAGGAGCCACCCAAAAGTTGTACCATCGAAGGACAACCGAATCAACAAGACCACAACAATCAACACAAGTAGCAACATCAACCTGCATAAATGGAGAAACATAAAGAAGCAAACAACAAAAAAGAAAGAAAGCCAAGGCAACAAACCACCACCTAAGGCAAAGAGCCATTACACCAACTAGCATAGGATCCATCATAAGTCAAAGCCAAACCCAACCAGGACAAAAACAAAAAAGAAACAAATCCAGCATGTGAGCCAACCAGCCATTCAGCCCCACCAATCAAAACGAACCCACAACACCAAAGAGAAAGAAGGCCAACATCACAGAAAGAAGAGAGAATAAAAAATAAACTATTTCTTTTTGGATTTTCTCTGACGACATTTAGTAATATTCTTGTAAAACTCTTCTTGTTATGAATCACATTTAAATCATCAAGATCTTCAGAATCAACTTTATTCACATGTGTTTCCTCACCAACATCCCAACTAGCAGAAGAAACACATTCAGTAAGTCAAACACCATGATCCTCAATAGTATTTTTCAGTTTAGATTACAAATGAGCTAGCAAAGTATCGTTATGCAAAAAGTAAAATAAGTACATCAATAAGAGGTAAAATAACATTTTCATCCACATTGAAATGCAAAGTTGAAGCAGTGGAGACATTAACATTGTCCATGGGAAGGACATTAACTTGATTAGCATCACAATCCCTAACTATAAACCCATCAGTTTGGAAATCTAACATTTATTGGGAGGAGGAAGAGAGCAAGTGAGGATAGCTAAATGATTCACAGTACCATTCAAATCATAATTAAAAACCTCTATATTAATGCATTAAAAATCCATAGAATTAACAATAGGCAAAGGAATAACCGGGCAAGCACGAAAATCCCCAGCATCCATTTCAACAAAACCATTAACCTGACCAGGCAAGACATGGTTAGAGGCCAAGGGGGTATTAGTAACATCCTGAACATTAGAACCATTCACTACATTATCATCAACAATCGTAGCAAGTAAAATAGGGGACTTAACATGGTCAATAACCATACGATTTTGATTCTCAATAGTATCCTGAACATGCACATCAGCAGAAATCTATTGAGCATAAGGGCCAATTTCCACATTTTGAGGAACAGCCTTAGAGACATTCGAAGGTAGTTTAATTAAATGTGGGTGAAAAATAATACAGTTCATTTTACTATGCCCTAGATATTTACAATGATCGCAAAAGGGAGGGAAATCATTTATAACAATTATTAGGACCAATCCAGACAGATTTCGGGTAGGATTTGGATGTCCAATTCAACAAGGATTATGGCAACAAACAGTCACGATCCAACAGCAGTAGCATTATCAATTTTCAAGGGACAACTAAATAGAGAGCCTAAGTCACGAAGCATGCGGAACAAAAGATGCGGCCTAAGGTTTGGGAATGAAACCCAAATGACAATGATCGGAGATTCCATAGTAATATAATAAAATGATAACCATTTAAATAATTTCATGTAGCAATTGGAAACAAAGTAAGAATGATGGGAAAAAATCCTACTATAGTCCATATCATTGACCAGCTTGATTAAGACATGCTTAGGAACCAAAATAGTCAAGAACAATCGCCAATCAGCTTGAGGTTAAAGACAAACATACGAATCAAGTGGATGTCTACGACGATTTGGAAATTTACCAACCAGCGCATATTCAAACGGCTTAGCAAGGGCCCAGATTTTGGCTTCAGAAATCCACAGAGAGGGAAGCCCGCGATGAGAAGAAACTTTGAGATTAGGAAAGTCGCTCGAGGAAGAAGGCTCAACCAAGGTTTCAAGAAATGATCGAAAAATTGAGCGCCTATTAAGAAAACCTAAATCATTGATACGATTAGCCGCCATCCAAATCAAGAATGGCCATTGGTGGAAAAAAATGAGAAAAAAATGACCGAAAGGCAACTAGAGAGACGAGAAGAGAAAACCTATAGAAATTAGGCCATGGAGGGGCCAAATAACGGCGAGATCGGAGGCGGCTGCTAGGGCAAAAAGCAATGTGTATTTAAAAGATAGTTTTTTAATAGCTAATTTACGTTTTTTTACTTTAAAATTTAATTTTTTAAAAGCATGTCTAAAACTTTAGCTAAAAAAATAAACTTTAAAAAGTAAAAATTAAAAAGCTAAAGTTGTACCAAACAAAATTTATTGAAGTGTTTATTTAGGATAATTTTATACCATAAATAGTTGTTGCACATTCATTTGAAAATGATTTTTTTTTTTAATTTTACATTAATTTTAATACTTTTGGATAGTAACTTTAATAGTGAAAACTATCAGAATTAAATCCGTTAAAATTTGACGATTGCAAATATATTATTATTTAAAATTATAAAATATTTTTAATAATTAAAATTTTAATTTTCTTCAAAAAAAAAAATAATTATCTTGAATAAAAGCTGCAGCCCTCGGACCATGCACTAAATAGCATTGTCAAGTGGATCCTCCCTTAGTTGGTGAAATTCAGGCGTGAAAAAAATATCCCAAAGCCAACGGCAGGAACGGTCCAGACCGGGGGGCCCACGTTCTTTTCGATTCCACAATGCGCCAGCAGCAAAAGTAGCCAGATCAGCTTCTGGTCGGCGACCAGTGGAGCCCACGCTCCGGGGACCGTACCTTAGACCAGCAGTGCAATGCCACGTGTTGAACGCTCGGAGACAATTCCATCACGTAAATTTCGATGGGATTTGAAGCTACGCCTTTTTGCTTGGCGTTGGCGACCCAACGCCACTGCGGACCGAGCCGTGCTTCACTGGTAAAGGTTAAAATCATTAAAGGGAAGTAGTGGGCCAACACCTCACATCTCTCCACCTCCTTAGTCGAATTAAAGGAGTAGCAATCTTTTTGTCTTAATCTACATGATCACGACTCACAAAACTTATCTCTAAATCAAACTCTCAAGAACATTAATGTAAGACTTGTGGAATGATCCTCCTCTTGGGCAAACTGGATGCTTCAAAGAGCTAAGATGAAGTGGTTATCATAGGGTGAAGATGATCTAAAATTTCTTTACGCAAATATCGAAAATAGAAGGAATCATAGCTGCTCACCTTTGGTTTCTAGTGAGGATCTTCTTGCCAGACAAGATATGATTAGTTTCATCATCCAATGCTCCTCCAACTCAAAATGACATCTCATCCATCCCTATTGGATTGGTCATTCCCTTTCATCTCTCAGCTTCTTTAACCATGCATGATGGTTACAGATGATAAAATTAAGGCTGCCATTTTCATTAAAAATTCTAATTCCACCCCTGGGCCCAGATGGTTTCAATTTTGAATTTTATAAATCTAGTTGGTTGATATCTGGTCCACTTGTATGCAAAGCGGTGAAATATTTCTTTTATAAAGGGCATCTCCCTAGAAAAGTTAAACATACTGTCATTACCGTTATTCCTAAGACTTCTCATGCCACTAATATCATATATTTCAGGCCTATTGCTCCATATAATGTATTTTACAAGATTGTCTCTAAAATTTTGGCAATGAGAAATAAGGAGATAATGCATCTTATCATTGGGGGAAATCAAGTTGGATTTATTAATGATCGAATCTTGACTAATAATATCCTTCTTGCATCTGAATTGTTGTTGGAATTCAGAAAGCCGGCTAAGAAAAAATTGATTTGTGCTAAGTTTGATATCCTGAAAGCTTTTGATTTAGTTTCTAGAGATTTCCTCCTTGCTAGGATGTATCATAAAGGATTCTTGCCGCTTTTTATCTCATGGGTCAAAGCTAGTATCTCTGATGTACAATTTTTTGTTTGCATAGATGGAACTTTAGAGTAGTTTTTAACTCCACCGCTGGGCTAAGGAAAGGATGCCCTTTAAACCCTTACTTTTTTGCATTGTCATGGATGTCTTTACTTGCATGATAGACAATCCTAATTCTCAGGGCAGATTTGTGGGTATATCTACCAAAAATTTTAATCTTACTCATCTCCTCTATGTGGATGATCTCTTCATCTTTGGAGAGGCAACTCAACACAATTGTGAGATCATTTTGAATGAATTCTTGAAGATAAATCATGATAAAAGCAATCTTATTGTTTCCAAATATATCTCATCTCCTTTGGAAGTTTGTGCAGCTCTTAATATTCAAAATCCTTGCTCTAAGATGAATTACTTGGGTATTCCTATTTCAATCAAGAAATATTCGCTTGCATATATTCAACCTCTTATGCTTTCCATCTCTAATCATTTGGTAGGTTGAAAAGTAAGACTTATTTCTATGGTTGGACGTCTTCAATTTCTTAGATACACAATCTGGAATATGATTGCTTATTGGATTCGGGGTTCTATCATACATAAATCCTATCTTAAGAAACTTTGTAGAATATGTGCCAAATTCATCTTTTTTGGAGACACTGAAGCAAAAAAGCTACATCTTATAACTTGACATAAAACATGTAAACCGTAGTCCAATGGTGGATTGGGGATTCCTAACTTTCAAGCTCTACAATTTGCTACATATTGCTCCCTCATCATCAGATTCTACAACTCAAATTCTCCTCTTTTTTATTATTTGAATGCTAAATTCAATACACCATGGTATCCTGCAAAAATCAAAGCATATAAGTTTTGTATTGAGATGACAAAGGCAACGAAGTTTATCTCCTCTAGCCGACAAATTCACCATCACCTCAAATTGCAAGTTGGTTATGTTGTGGGATTCATGGGTTAATGGATGTTCCCTCGCCTTTTTAATAGTATCATTTGCTCCCTTCTTCCCATTTAAGCAAAGGTCTTGGATTTTATTGTTGAGGGCTCATGCAATATCCTAGATTTTTTTTAGGGTCGATTTTGTTTCTTTGGATACCATTCCTATTGGTAATGATATAGCTAACACTATCTCCTGGAAGGATAACAAAAAATATTATAATTTTTTACATTTATCTTTGAATTTTTTAAATGTGATAATATGGTTGGGTGGTCTAAGTTTGTATGGCATAAACATCATGCCTTGAAATATTTAATTTATGTTTGGATGGCACTGAATAGAGTGCTTAAAATGGCTGATGAGCTTTTAAAAAGAAATATTACGGCTAAATAAACTTGTTCTCTTTATTTTACTTATGTTGAATCCACTGATCACATTCTCTTTGAGTGTAACTATATCTTTAATGTGTTGACAAAGTTGATTCCAAGCTTGGGTGATTATCTGCTGAGGCCGAGACTCATTCAGGTTTTTTATTCTTTGGGGGAAAGGTACTTCTTGGTGAAAAACCAAAAATAACTTATACATGTTTACTGTTTGTTGTGTCACTTATTTTCTATGAAGGTAAAGAAACGAAATGAGGTTTAACTCTAAATTTATGAGTGCCATACTCTGTGTTATATTATTAAAATTGTTGTGGAACAGAAAACTATATCCTCAGGGAACCTTTCGGAATGTCTTGGCCTTCTTAAATTGCTGGTTTTTGTGTTGTTTCTGAAACTTTTGTACTTTTTTTCTTCTCGGTATTCATCGGTGTTATATGAACCTACTGGAATGCTATATCTTAATACTCTTGGGTGTTATCTGGATCCGTTAGCCTTTTGCCTTCTCGAATCTGCTCCTTTCTCTCGGGAATCTCTGGCGATGGTTTTCTCTCGGGATGCCTTCGTGAATCGGGTGCAAATATACTACGGGTGTTTACTTTTTGGCTATGGACAATGATGACTAAATTTGTTCTAGCTGACATCCCTTGGAGGGTCTACAGGCAACTAGGGAAGTTATTTTTGTTTGATTATTGATTTCATTTCCTGAGTTCAGACTTGTTTTTAAATATGCTTTTTTAGTTTTTCTCTGTCTTCTTTCACCTGTTGGTCAATCTCTGATTAGTTTTTAGGCGTTAACTTTTTGTTTTTTTTCTTCTGCAAATTTTGTTGGGTGAGTTTGCTCACTTTTTTACAGCTGCTCATCTGCCTCTTTTCACTTATAAAGCAACTTTTTGAAATTCTCTGGTTTTAATACAAGGGCTATGCCCACAATCTCTCTCTCTCTCTCTCTCTCTCTCTCTCTCTATCTCTCTCCCCCCCCCTCCCCAACAAAAAAGGATTAGAATCGTCACCCATCATGTTCGTATTTGAATTGCTTAGTCAGTCAAAAAATAAAAAACAAAAACATAAGGTCTCTAACGTATTCAGCGCGCGAGCTATAAATACGTGGACAAGTTACATAAAAATTTTGAAGTAATAAAAGTTATTTTGGTCAATATGAATTTACTCAAATTTAATTTGATAGGGAAAAAAATAAAACTTCTTTTATATACTGTTTTTTTTCACTTATAAACAATATAAATACAAGAGTTCAATTGTTCACAAAAATAATATGATTGTTTGTTTTATATTATATATGTAATGAGGCAACAATATTACATGCTATATACGGGCAAAATTGTCGGTTAAGAAAAATTATTTATGATGAACAAATTGACCAAAATTTTGGAGATTTAAGTGTAAAAGATAGATTTTTTGTTCTATTTAATTGGAGATAATTTAACTACTAGAAAATCAATCATTTTTTTGTGCACTAGAACATTCACAATAATAGAACAAGTTTATCTATTTTAAAAATTATGAAGGAAAAATGATTAATTTTGATGTAATTGAAGTTATTTTACTAGTCTGACAAAGGATTTATTTCTTCTGATCATAGAAGGCATGAACACTGTGTAATCAACATGAATTATGTAAAATAGCTTTCATGGTAAAAATAGGAGGAACCTTAAGCTTGCAAAATTGCTATTAAGAGATGATCTAAAAATTCATTTGATCATTATCTTTATAAGATGGTATATTTCAACCTAGGAAGGCATCTTTAAGCTTTGGTAGAAAAAATAATCATGACAGACATTAGCCTAGATCTAATGATGAGTGATGATGTGGATGTTAATGGTGATTGTCAGCCTTGTTGGGGACAACAAGTATATCATAGACTCATAGTATGTGATAGCGAGTGTCCATGTTAGTGTCTACGATGGGTGTTTGACTTATTGGCAACAATGATAATTATGATTGTTGATGATAGTGGGCACTAGTCTTGGTACATTGGTAATAATATGTGTTGATGTTGGTCTCAATAACAAGTGTAAATCATATTGGTGATGACGAGCATTAAGGTTACTAGTGGGCATTCATCTTAGTGATAATGGAGGGTGTTTTTCTCAGTGGAAAAGATGGACATGTTAGCTTTAGCATTGATGATAGACATTGAGTTTGTTGGCATAACTAGCATCAACATTGGTGTTGACAGCAGGTGTTATCCTTATTAGTTTCAATAGGCATTAGGATTGTTCACAATGACAGACACCAACCTTTGTGGCATTGACAAACATATTTGTAATAATGTGTATTAACATTGCTATAGATGATGGGGGTTAACCTCATTGACAATAACATATTTTAACATTTGTGTTGATGGTGAATGTTAGGATTGTTGACAACATCAAATATCCTCCTTTGTAGTAATGGCAACCATCTAAGTTAGCGTCAACTCAATATGCCAATTTTGTTGGTAATAAAATCCATGAGCATTGGTGTTGATATTACTCAAATTGAGGTGTTAGCTCTAAGTGCACTATAAAATGTACCATTGATGTAAAAGTTTAACTAATGGTAATTAAATATAGTGCGAATTACTTGTAGGGAGAGGTTGTTACACCATAACCCAATGCAATCCTAATTTCATGATGAATCACATAGAGATTTGTACAAATGTGCAATATAGAAGGAAAACTTCAACCTAATCTTTCATTACATATAAAATTTTGATTGGCATTTATAACCTTGTTCTCTTCAAAGTATATAGTAATTTTGAATTAAAGAAAAAACAAATTACTATTATCACAAACATGCACAATAAACATAGAGATACTACACTCTATCATTTATAATAATAACAAAATTAGCAATTGAATCAAAACATTTTATAAGCTATACATCATTTATAAAATTAAGTGAAATGAAATATTACATTTGGATTACGGGCATAGAAACCTTTTCGACAGCACTATCATCCACATATCACATTACAAAATTAATATTAAGATGCAATTGATCAATTAAGATAAATTCACGCACACAACACGTGCACAAGACTCGAATCCAAGACATTTTAATTGATAGCAAAAGCTATCAACTAACATACCAATGTTCATTCCATCATTTCCGAAAGCCCCCAAAGGTTTTTAGCAGAGGCCACAGTATCCAAAGGCTGCCATTTTCTTATGGAAGATATCTAGAAGATTTAAAATGAAACGCTGATCAAAGTTACATGTAACTATGCTAAACAAATCACAATTTTTTCAACTAAGGAGTTGTTATCGACGGCATTCGTAATTTTCTTCAACGTAAACTTTTAGACTTCTAACATGTTAGCCGATGTTTCTTTACAAAAAAATTGAAAATTCAATATTGTTAGGCCCCGGCCTGCAACTTAAAGCTAAAAAAAGTCTATTCGTTCAATAAAGCAAAGTTTATCATATAAAAATGATTTGCAAATTCGGCCCACTGATATGTAATTTTGTTGGCACAATTTATGAGAAAAAAGTGTGCTTTTTTGTAAAGTAGGGATAAGAACGACTGAACAATAACATAACTGCAATCTGATTGAAAAATCTCTAGCTAAATTCGGCGGCTGCTACAATCCGTTGGATCTCTTAATAATTGGACGGCTTAGATGCAAGAAGACCCCACCAACCGGTGGTCCAGCACTCAGCAGTTGAGATGTTTGCGATTGTGGACTCAATAATTAGGTTTCATTTCAAACAGCTTTATTACCATTTTATATTTCAAACTGTAGTTATAATTTTTATTTAAAAAAATATGCTATAAAGTTGATTTCTACAATAATTTTAAAAAATAATTATTTTTACAGTAATTTAAAAAAATAGTAAAAAAAACTCTTCTATTATTACTTCTTTTTATTTTAGGAGTCAAATACGAATAAAATTTTGATGAAAAACATAATAGTATGGGTGCAAAAGAGTCGAGTCGAGTTGAATTTAGGCCTTATCGAGCTTGGCTCGTTAGTTTGAAAACAAGCTCGAACTTGAGCTCGTCCCACTGTAAACGAGCTCAAGCCAGCTCGCGAGTCATAGACTGTAATTTTAAAATTTATGTGGGATTTTAAAACTTAGTCGGGATTTTTAAAACATAAGCGAGATTTTTAAAACTTAGTCAAAGCTTAGAAAAAAAAGATGAAATGTTTAACATTTAAATAAAACTTACGTGATTTTTATTAATTTTTTAAAATATATAAATTTTAATAAATAAAATAAAATTATTTAAAAAAATATTAATATTTCTTAGGCCAACCTCATGAGCTCGAGAGCCGGCTCAAGCTAGAACTCGAGCTCAAGCTTGACTCGAGAGCTCGATAAGCTCGGCTCGCGAGCCCATAAACGAGTCGAGCTCGAGCAGGCTCACCAGCTTGGCTCACTTAACGTGTTGTCTCAAAAATATACCGTGTTTGATACCGCTCAGTACATAGCACTTAACCGGACGATTCTCCTGTGTATCCGCAAAGAATAATAGCTCCTACATAACAGGTTCAGTATATTGGTTCATTTCCTGAAGCAAAACCTGCTGAATTAAGACTTGAGCTCTTAAGGTGGGCTCCTTCATACACCCGAGTCATTAGCCGGGCTAGTACGCGTGGTTAACGTTTGGTGGTCATTCGAACGGGTCCCCCCTTTGGGAATCCGAAGTGGCTATTTCTTAGCCGTTAAAATACGGACCGCATCTTGGAACCACATAACGCCAAGTCACAAGGTCCCATCTCGGGGCGGTCGCAGATTTTTTTTGGGATCAAACCAATACTTAATCGCTATGATGAGTTAGCCACCATTCGATTTAATTTCAACGGCTGAAAACCCATCTCCTTCCGTCTCGAATAAATATAACAGTCAGGTGATCGCCGACACGAGCCGTTAGGGTGGCCGCCACGAAAGGATGTGTCACGTTAATCGCCGTTAGCTTAAACGATTGCTTTGTATTTAAGAGGCTGGTGAACCGATTCGGCGATTCCCAGGTGAGGATTATAGGAGGGAGATAAAGAGAGAGAGAGAGAGAGATACAGAGAGATGGAGGCATGGGTGGCCGACGAGGATTTCGCAGTGTATAGTTGCGTGGGAGCGGCAGCGCCGGTGGAGGAGTTACTTGAGCGGTTGTGTTCTGTGGATGCGGAGTGCAGGATAGAGGCGGCGAGGGAGATCCGATGGTTGACGAAGACGTCGTCGAAGAACCGGCGGCAGCTCGCCGGAGCCGTTGGTCAGCTCGTCTCCATGCTCCAGTCTGAAAGTCAGGAGGGAGCCCAGGCAGCTATACTCGCGCTTCTCAATCTTGCTGTTAAGGATGAAAGGTGAGAGATTGAGCCCTTACTGAAAGGGGTAAAAAGTATACCCCTTATTTTCTTTGTTCCAATAAATTTGTTTAATACTATTTGGATCTGTGGCGTTGTTACAGAAATTAAAAAAAGACCTTGTTATTCATTTTGCTCTGATTCTGGGTATTGAGTAATATGTTCTATATGGTTTTAAAGACTGCGAAAAAGTTGGGTTATGAAAGGTTTAGCAGTAGAACTATTTTGTTCATCAGAAGGAGAGTTGAAATTTTAAGAGATTTTATTTACTGTTTAGGGTTTAATCCTTTGCAGTCGGATCACAGAAAGTGGGGTATGATTCAAATTAATCTTTTCGGAAGTAGAAAGAAGCTTATGCACATGAGCTTTGCTGATAATTATTGAATCATTATATATCATAATTCAACTTTAGCCCAACTATTGTGGTTGGCCTAGTTACAAAGACTTTATTTTGGATGGAAGGAAAGTAAGGAATGAAATGAATTCTCAGCAATCTCTTTGTTTATTTTGACTCTGCAACTGTTAATTTGAGCAGTTTCGTAGAATGGTTAAATTTTGATATTAGATGTTTTGGTAATTGCTTTAGATTGTCAATTAGCTCTTGATTTAATTTGCTTTTAATTCACTTCTCAGGAACAAGGTCAAAATTGTGCAAGCTGGGGCACTTTACTCACTCTGTGATTTTATGAAATCATCAGACTCAACTCTGCAAGAATATGCCACTACTTCTCTCCTCACCCTGTCTGCCTCTTCATTGAACAAAACTACCATCTGTGCAGCAGGTGCAATCCCTCTCCTCATCATGGTCCTTACAGATGGAACCCCGCAGGCTAAGATCGATGCCGCCGCCGCTCTGTTCAATCTGTCCACAGTTAAAGAGAACCTGAACTCCATCCTCTCATCCCATCCTATTCCAGCCATCATAAGCCTTCTCAAAACCATAAAGAAATCCTCCAAAACAGCTGAGAAGTGCTGTGCTCTCCTTGAATTCTTGTTAAGTTTTGATGAGTTTAGCACCGCCGCCGCCTTGACATCTGTGGAAGGAGGAGTGCTTACAGTAGTTGAAGTACTTGAGGAGGGTTCTGTTGTAAGCAAAGAACATGCTGTGGGCACTCTATTAACGATGTGCAAGAGCGACCGTAAAAGATACAGGGAGGTCATTCTCAATGAAGGTGTGATTCCTGGTCTTCTTGAGCTTACAGTTCAGGGAACTCCCACTGCTCAGGCGAAAGCCCGCGAGCTTCTGAAGCTACTGAGGGAGTCTCCTTACCCAAGGCGGGAGCTTCAGGCAGATACACTTGACAACATAGTATACAACATAGTTTCTAGAATAGATGGCGATGATAAAATGGGGGTGACAATGGCGAAGAAGATGCTGGCTGAAATGGTACAGGTCAGCATGGAGCAGAGCCTCAGGCATTTGCAACAGAGGGCTTTTGTTTATACTCCAGCAGATCTTCCATTAGGTAGCTGTAATTCTCAGGTTAGTTTGAAGTAGGAGAGAAAGATCCATCTTTGATCATCTCCTCCTCATGTTTTTCATGTTGCAGTAAAGAAAAGTGAAAGATGCCAGTCCAGGCCATGAAGGTAACTGGTGACTGGTTAGTGTTGATACTTGTATGTTTAAATATGTGCAGTAATTCAGCATGGATGTGATACTGTGTTGAAATCATAAATACAGTCCAAAATGCTTATAATAATGCAGATTGCATATTCTCTGAAGGCTTATTTTGATTGCTTGTGAATGAAAAACATACTTCAAGATATAGTGATTCATTTTTAAACGTGGAAATAAAATTATTATAAAAACCAATTATATTGAATGTGTAATTAATAATTTCTAATTTTTTGAGAGGAAGTGATGAGGCCGGCAATATGAATGAACACTTATTTTAGAGGTGTCAAAACTGGTTTGTGGGTTTGGTTCAGGTCGAACATGGATTGATTCGGGTTTAAATGGGTTGATCCTAACTTGACTCGGTTTTGCAAATGTGACAGGATTGCCAATTTGGATTTGACCCACATGGGTTATTGGATTGACCCAACACGACCTGCCAACTTGCTCTTTTTTGCATTTCGGGTTTAAAAGGATGGGCGTGTGACGGCGTGGTGAAGGCGGGTTAGGCGAGACGGCGGGCGTCCAGGCCGAGACGGTGCCTTGTACCAGCGTGTTGAATGTCGCGTGCCTCGTGGGCAGCTGACCCGACTAAGCACGTGAGTACGTGACGGCGTGGTGAAGGCGGCCAGGCCGAGTCGGGCTTGGGGTAGGTGGCTGGGCGCGTGACTTGAGGACGCCATATTAGGCATGGTAGGCTCCCCTTGTGCTAGTAGGCTAGGTCGGGCAAGACCCATGAAAGTGTGGCACGGAAGGTTGGCTAGCGGACCTGGGTAAATTTCAGGTTTATTTTGGGTTTATGGGTTAACTCGAACCAGACCCGATTTTAGAAACATGCCATATTTTTGAACTAGAATCCAACCCGTTTGATGAACCAATTGACCCAAATTCGAAATTTTTCGGATCAGATTTTGAGTCATGTCAAATATTGACATGCCTAATTTATTTGGGGCTGTCTCAGCATGTCGGCCTTTTGATTGTTCCTGTGCAGTGCCAAAATATGGAGAGTAATGCTTCCAGCGCAGCATAATATTACAAAAGAAGAATATTAAAAAAATAGAAGAGAAGTTTTGGCTGAATAAGCGGCCATTTGGTTGGTGTTTAAGCGTCGCCTTAAGCATCAAGTAATGTTTATTTTATTTCTAATTTATTTTGTGATTAAAGAGTCTTGTTTATTTTAAGCATTCTTAAAATTGACTTAAGCTAAGATTGCGAAATTCTTAGTTCATTAGGCTTAGCTTAATTATGATAAATTTGGAACAACTAATAAGCTTATATATAATCTAAAATCATAATATTAAATATTTACATTAATTAATAATTAATTAGGATATTTCTCTATTAAGTTATGATCATTAAGTTTTTGTTAATTAATTTATCATTTGATCTAACTGAAAGTACCAAATTAACTGTCATAAATTTTTTTAGTTAAGATGACTATGATATTTAAGCTTGAGATCTTTAATTAATCACTATATTATTTGTTGCGGGCTAGAAAATATGCGGTGATAGAGATTTAATGCTACGTCTTAAAGTTGTACGGATAACTAGCTCACACAGAGAACAAAAGATTTTTTACGTGGAAAACCCTTAAAAAGGGGAAAAACCATGAGGCCTAGATCAGTTGAAAATGATTCCACTAGACTTTGAGTCGGTTACAAAAGACTGAATCTCCTGTAAGGGCGATCAGATTTACAATCAGTAACTGTTCTATAGGAGTCGGGTGTTAGACCCGGTGTCACTTGGAAGTTCGGGTGTTGATAGTCTGGCCTTGAGCAGGACGTCGAGTCTTCAGCAGGACGTCGGGTCTGAACGTCGGGCCTGAATGTCGGGTGTTGATAGTCTTGCTGTGTACCGCTGCTATGTACTATTTGGTACTGGGTGATGTGGTGTGTTTTACATCGCCTTTAGACCGTTCGTTAACTGCACAAAATAATTTCTCTCACCGATGACACCAATTGCGGCCATCGTCAGCAGAGGCGGAACTGCTCTTGTGTTAGGGGGGGCAATTGCCCCCCCTTAAAAAAAAATTATTAGAGAAAGGCAATTAAGGGCTGATGAGAGTTAAATTATAAGCTTTACACCATAGCACTATTTGTCTAGTTGCATAATGTGAGACATTGAAGATAAAAGGATGAAGCAGATTTCTTCATCATATTTTATTCATTGAATTATTCCCAAATGTTTGTGGTTCATCGAACTATTCCGAAACAGTCATTTACAAAACATAATATTTATAGATATATTAGAAACTTCATATTTTATATAATATTTTGATTGACGGTTACTCTTCTTTGGTAATAAATTTCATTGTAAAATTTGGAGAAATGGAGCGTTATTTAAAGAGGAAAGAGCGAATAGAAATTGATTTTAACAATCTCCCAGCAGATCCAGGACTCCGACTTCCTATTTGGAGTTATGATGTAAATGATAGAGATAAGATTCAGAGATCATATCTATTGAAGGGACCACATCAACCGAGAAGTCATCAATTTTGACTCAGAGTTATGATGTTCTGATTGATATAATGGAGACTTTTGATTTTATCTTTACAATGCATTTGATGATTGATATATTGGGCATTACGAATGAGTTATCACAATCATTGCAAAGAAAAGATCAAGACATTGAAAATGCTATGAAATTGGTTCAAATTTCTAAACAACGACTGCAACTTCTAAGGGAGAATGGATGGAATGGTTGTAGTAGGATGGGTGATGATTGGCTCAACGATTGTCTTGTGCCTTACATTGAAAAAGATGTATTTGATTTGATTCTCAATAAAGATGTTATCCAATATTATCAAAAAATACAAAATAGATTGATAAAATTGTAATTATTTTTAATTTTTCTATTATAATGGAATACATGATTTCATTTTGAATTATGTCCTTTTTTATTTTTATATTAGTCTATTACTAAGAAAATTTTGCCCCCTCTAAGATGAAAGGCTGGTTCCGCCCCTGATCGTCAGTCATCACGGCCATGTCATTGCAGCAACTCACCAAATTTTTAGGATAATCATGAACTAAAAATAAGTACTTATAAGTTATATCTTTATGTTTTGTGTGTGTGAATAGGTAAGGTTTTTTTTTTTTTTTTGTTATGAAATTTATCATTTAAAATAGCCTGATCTAAATTTGGAATTACACTTCAATGTCCTATGTCCTATGTGCTTTCGGCTGAACGTATGGTTTTGGGTGTGCTGTGCAAGCCAAAAGTCAGCAGTTTGTTTGCCAAATATTTGGGCTGTTACTTGGTAGAGATTATGGTTGAGCGAATAAAGGCAGAGGAGAGCAAAAAGTTTTCATATAATAATATTATTATTATCATTCGATGAAAGCAGGTTGTTGAAAAAAAAAATATTGTGATGATTTAATAGACACACGAGTACGTATTTTTGCGGAACTTTTAAGTGAAAAAATTCAAAGAACACCTTAATATAGAAGAACTATATAAATTTTTTTTTTTGACATTGTCTAAGGGGCATCTCCAATAGAACGGCAAACAACCATTTGTCATTCTTCCGTTGCTCCAACCAAGCGGCAATTGTGACGCTATTTCATCACGGATGAACAGTGCGACGCCAATATTGACGTCGCACTGTTCACCCACCATTTTTTTTAAAAATCGAAAATTATATAAAAAGAAATATGAGAAAGAATATACTAGGAATATTCTTTTTCTGGTATTAGAAAATGGAGTTCGGTTGGAGACAAGTTACCACATTTTGGTGCATTACCGTATTTTAGAGTGAAAAATGAGTTTTTCGGTTGGAGATGCCCTAAAGCTTTGTTTGAGACAGTTTTTTTATTAATTTAAGAAGTAGCTTTATAGTACAAAAATTTTAATTCAAAAATTTTTTTATACTAAATGAGTGTTTCATAAAACAATAAGAAAACAGTCTTTTTATAAAATTAAAAATTTTGTACTTAAACACCGTTTTAAGAAGCAAAAAAAAAAAGTTGTCCTAAACGAAACCTAAGACTACAATCATAGTAAGTCTAAGCTTTAAAGTTTTTGAATATGCTTTAAGGTAAGTAAAATACATAGATGATTAATATTACACTCATCTTATATCAAATCTAAAGACTTTTACTTTTTTTTGGACTACTTTCTCGCTTCTATGTTTTTTAGTCACAATCATAATTTATGTTTGACCACTGTTTTGTTTTGTTATTTAGAAAAAAATTGTACTAAAAAGCTACGGTTTATAACAACTTTATAGAATTATTTTCTCTACAACAACTCTATAAAATAATAAAAAAATTATCACAAAGGAAACCTTTAAATTCCATCATAATCACTATTTGATCAAGTTATTCTAACACAAAAAAAAAAAAAAAAAATCCAAGAATAGCAATCACTTTCAGAGATTACCTAAAATGATCAAAGTGTTAGAAGAAATTTGAGTAAAAATAAGCTTAGACTAAAAAAATAAGAAAGACGAAGAGTTTGTAGAGCATTAGAAAACTTGCAACAAAATGACTAAAGTATGTTATATTTAAGAACTATATTTTAAGGTAGTTTATAAAGAAATTTTAATCACAAAGAGCCAAATGAGTACCTCATGAAATGGAAGTATGGAACCAAAATTCAAATCCTTGATTTGGGTGTATTGGCCTGGCGTCCAAAGATCTCGTCCAATTAAATGAGGAGACACAAAGCTTTGATGGAAGCTTCAAAGTGACAAAAAACATTAAGGATGTATATTTGATGAGATATTAACTCTAAAAGTATTTAATGATTTTTTTTTTTAATTCAGGCAAAAAATTAGATTTGTAGGGTCTCATTGATTATTCATGAGAGTCGACTGCCTTAATTCATTTGCCTTTTAGAGTTTTTGACTTATAAAAAGTATTAAGTATTGTTGCATTTTAGAACATTCGCAGGAATAGAAAGATATAGGGCTTAACGTCTTAGCTTAGAACACAGATCCAACACACATACAAATAAAAGAGAGAGGTGCGATATTCATAATAGACATCAAAATTTATACATGAAAAATCCTTAAAAGGGAGAAAACCCATAGGGCTTGATCCAGTTTGAATAAATCCACTAGTATTGGTGATTGATTACAAATGATGTGCTTTCATGGGGGGGAGGCTTGGACTAAATGTAGCAAATACACATTGTATATATTTCATTATATGACAATTATTCTTAAGAGAGTGTTAGCAAGTTTGTTTAGTTAGTAGGTTTGTGGTCAAGAGACGGAAGTCAGAGGGACCATAATCGGCAAGTAACAGAGCTCAATAGAATTATCATCAGGTGATAGTGGTCGGAGGGATCATAGTTAGCGGGAGACAGAGGTCGAAAGGACCGTAGTCAGGAGATGGCCGTTGGAGGTACTATATTTGGTAGACGATGAAGATAGGAAGGACCGTAGTTGGGCGACGATGGTCGGAAGGTCCGTAGTCAAGAGACGATGGTTTGAAGGACCATAGTAAGGTGATGATTATCGGAGGTATTGAAGTTGGCGGGTGATGGAGGGTGGACCGTAGTCAGGCAACAGTGGTTGAGAGGATCGTAGTCAGGAGGACCATAGTCTGGTGATGGTGGTCGAAGGGATAATATTCATAATCTACGTGCGACAGAGGTTAGAGGGATTGTAGTTAGCAAGTGACATTGGTCAGAAGGATCATAGTTATTATACAATGAAGGTTAAATGGATCATAATCAGTAAGTGATAGTGGCTGAAGCGGACCCTAGTCTGGAGATAGTGGTCAGAGGGATCGTAGTTGTTGGGTGACGGAGGTTGGAATGACCGTAGTCGGTGGTGAAGGAGGTTGGAATGATCGTAGTCGTGCGACAGTGGTCGGAAGGACCATAGTCAGACGACAGTGGTTATGGGCAATGGTGGCCGGGAAGATCGTAGTCGAGAAATAATGATCTTAGGGGCCGTAGCCTGACGATAATTGTTGGAGGGACCATAGTCGGGTGACAATGGTTGGAGGGAACGTAGTCGGTTGGTGACAGATGTCGGAGGGACTATAGTGGGGAGAAAATGATTGGAATGATCGTAGTCGGGTGACGATGGTCGGAAGAATCGTAGTTGCACGGACGACGGGGGTTGGAAGGACCGAAGTCGGTGGATGATGGAGGTAGAAAAGATAGTAGTAGTCAGGCGATGAAGGCTAGAGGGATCATAGTTAGTAAGTGATGGTGGTCAAAGTGGATCGTAATTGAGCGACGGTGGTCGACGAGCCATAATCAACGAGCGACAGAGGTCAAAAGGACCTTAGTTGGGTAAAGGTGGTCGAAAAGACAATAATCGAGTGACGGTGGTCAAGAGGACCGTAATAGGGCTAAGATGGTCGGAGGGACCATAATCAGTGAAGATGGCGGAAGGACCAGAGTAAGGAGACAATGGTTGAAAGGTTTGTAGTTAGGAGACGGTAGTCAACGTACAGGAATGTAGTCAGGACACTGTGGTCAAAAGGACCATAGTTGGGTTATGGTGGTCAAGAGGATCATAGTTGGGGGATAGTGGTTGGGAGGACCGTAATCGGGTGACAGTAATTAGAGGGATTATAGTCGGGCGACGGTGGTTAAAGGAACTGTAGTCAGTGGACGATTGAGGTCAGAATGATTGTAGTTGGGGAAGGTGGACAAAAGGACCATAGTCCGTAAATGATGGTCAGAAGGAAGTCTGATGATGGTCGGCCATGTGGAAGTCCGACAACGGTAGGCGGCCGAGCCGTGTAAGCTTGAGAAAATAAGAGAGAACTTTCATTTTTTATCTCTTCCTCTTCCCTTGTGATGAATGAGAGGTATATTTATAGGTTTTTGAGAGTGACATGGCTTAAAAATAGGAAGAAGATCAATGACATGTTAGGTCTATTACAATGGATGGTCGATATCAACTATCTAGACTATGGAGCATTTGAGTGTCTTAATGATGTCCGAATTTCGTGACCTTGAGCTCGTTGAATTTTTATCGTCGAGCCACTCAATTCGACTACAAGCATATCACATTTGGATATCATTTGATCATCCAATTAATATTATGAAGATTTCAAATAGGCTCGAGGCCCTCGATTTTGACCCATTTGGGTTCGGATTGGACCGATTTTAGTGTCATTGTGTTCGTCTCTTCAAGACATTCAATTTTTCTATAAGTTTGCCAAAATTGGATTTCGGATGATCTCAGATTTAATTTTCAAAGTTTTTTATTTATATTTGCATCAATATTCATGCCCTATCAAGATATTTTTTGATGAGTTATCAAATATATAATAGTTTAAACATAACTAGTTTAGTAAATATTTTTAATAGAAACTTCTTAAACTAAAGTAATTAAATATTATAATTATGCTAATTAAAAAAATTCACTAAATATATTCACAAACATCTTCGATGCAATTGTTTGTTAGGAGGCTCAATAAAGCTCATTTGTTAGATTAATGCTAATTTATAGCTAAATATATTCACAAACTGATCTAGAAGTAGAGCTCATTTATAACTCTTTAAGGCTTGTTTGTTTAAAGCTCGATAAGCACTAAACCGGTTGCCACCGACAAACACCGCCCAGCTTTCGACCTCTGCCCATCGCTTTCGGCCATCACGATTTAGGACTTTACTTTATATTCATTACTTCTAACCGATCAAAAAAATTATTTAGCCGCATTTACTTTACATTCATACAAACAATTTCAAAATATAATGATTACAATGCATTCTTTTTACTAACTTAATACAAGAACTAATAATCTCCCATTATCCTATCACTTTTGGTGATTGGCCTTCTTTGTTGAAAATTGATCAAAGACAACGATAACAAGCAAATGTAAGAAATCATTAGATGTTGAAAAATAGAACATAGGTGAAAATATTTTCAAATGAGTCGCATTAAATATCTTGTCAATTCTTTAGACGTTTTGGTCTGGTCGTTGCTACAGACTTACCAAATACAAGACAGTTAGCATAAAATGACCGCAAGCCATATAAAAATTGCAAAAATTAGCACAGGTAAAAGAAATTCCTGAAAATTATCTTATCCCTAAAAGGCTAATGTGCTTGAATTTTAACTGCATATGTTTTGAAAATTCTGTATCGAAATGGGTACTCTAAAGCTTTGAAGATGAAAGAACTACGGCTTCATTTGGAACAACTTTTTATTTGCTTCTTAAAATAACTTTTTAGTATAAAAATTAAAATTTTTATATTAAAAAGCTGCTTAAAAAAGTAATAAGAAAGTCATCCCAAACGAAGCCTTTGTTTGGAACGGCTTTCTTACTGCTTCTTAAAGTAATTTTTTAATTTTAACTTTTAAACTAAAAAGTTATTTTTAAAAAACAATAAAAAGCCGTCTCAAATGATGTCTAAGTCATGATTATTGAAAAGTGGACATATATATTCACTCTTATTAATTTCTAAGTAAAATACAATTTCTATCTATTACTTGAGGAAGAGTTTGTAGATTCAACACTTGGTTGGAACGGTTGTAATTTTTTATAAAGATTATTATTATAAAGATGTTATGATGAAAGCTATTTTTAAAAGCTCATGTAAAAAATAGCTTTGTTTTAGAAAAATATCTTGAAAGCAACGAAAAACTATTAATAAAAAAAAAATTATTATGATTGCAATTGAAAAAATAAAAATATTAAGAAAGTTATTTGAAATAAACCCTCAAGATCCCACCCAATATATATATATATATATATATATATATAGAGAGAGAGAGAGAGAGAGAGAGAGAGAGAGAGAGAGAGAGAGATGAGTTGCTCACTTGCTCACCAAAAATGTAGAAAGCCCACTTATAATCCTTAGGCAGGCTTAATTCGGAGATCAATTATCCCCTATAATCTCTTATTGCAGCAATTTATAAAAAAAAATGTGTGAGAATATTTTAATTTAAATTTGATTAAAATATTTTTTTATTATTTTTAAACAAATGTAATAAAAATTTATTTAATTAATTAGTAATATATTTTTCCAATAATAAAAATTAAATGTAATGATAATAAAGTTCATATAACTAAACTAAATCAGGATATCTTATCCAAATTTCTACATTTTTCTTGTCATTTCAGATAAATTCAATGGTATTATCAAGAGTGCATGTTCATATATAGTGATCATATTATTATTAATTTTTTTGAGGCGTATAATTAGGGGTGTCAATTTCGGGTCACGGGTCGGGTTCGGGTCGGACCCGGAACTGACCCGGGTTCAAACGGGTCGACCCTAACCCGACCCGGTTAGGCAAACGGGTCGAAAATTCGAACCCGAACCCGAACCCGACCCGGCGGGTTGTCGGGTTGACCCGACCCGGAACCGTGACCCGAAGTCGCCGCACCGCGGAGCGGCAGCAGCGCATTCGCGCGAGCGCGGGCGGAGTGCTGGCGGAGCGCCGGCAGCGCGGGGCAGAGCTCCGGCAGCGCGGGCGGAGCGGGCAGCAGCAGCGCGCGAGCGCGGGGGGGGGCAGCAGCGCGCGAGCGTGAGCGCGGACGCGGTCGGGCGGGAGGGTGGACGCGGACGCGGTCGGGCTGGCTCGGACTCGGACTGCGTGTTTCGGGTCAAACGGGTTGACCCGGCAACCCGTCGGGTCAACCCGAACCCGACCCGTTTTGAAATCGGGTCGGGTCCAACCCGGATTTTTCGGGTCGGGTCCGGGTCGGGTTTTCGTATCGGGTCAAATATTGACACCCTTACGTATAATACATGTTGCGTCCAGGAATATTCGCGATGATAGAGAAAAATGAAGTTTAGCGTCTTAGCATTATACGAAGATCCAGCACGCAAGAAGAAAGAGAGAGATCTAGACACCATATCTTTTTTACGTGGAAAACTCGAAGAGGGCAAAACCACGAGGCCTCGCCCAGGTGAAATGATTCCACTAAACTTGAGTGAATTACAAGGGTTGACCCATCCGTCGATTTAGAGGTGGTCAGATTACAATAATTTGAAAAGATAGTCAAAGGAGCGATGACGATCGGACGAAAATCTGACGGCTTTTGTGCAGAAGTTTGGCTGACAATGAACGATCCGACGAAGGTCTGGCGGTGAACTACGGCCAGGCGGTGGTCCGGCGATGGCCGGACTGAAGTCCAACGGCGGTCGGCGGCGGGCGGTGGTTCGGCGATGGTCGACGATCGGGCTATGGTCCGACGAAGGTCGGGAAGAAATCCGACGACCGGGCGGCGATCCGACGATGGTCAGCTGCCAGGCGGTGGTCCGACGAAGTTCGGCAGCCGGGCGGTGGTCCGACGAAGGTCGGGCTGAAGTCCGGCGGCGGGCTGCGGCCCAGCAAATGTCCGGCGGCAGGCGGCGACCGGGCTGTGGTCCGGCAGCAGACGACGGCCAGGCGGTAGTCCGACGAAGGTCGGGCTGAAGTCCGGCAGCCGGGCGAAGATCCGGGGCAAGCGGCGGCCGGGCGATGGTCCGGAGGCAGGCGGTGACCGGGGGGTGGTCCGACAAAGGTCAAGCTAAAGTCCGGCGGCGGGCGGAGGCCGGGCGGTGGTCCGGCGGAAGGCGGCGGCCGGGTAGTGGTGCTAGAGCTCTTGAAGCTTCAATGCTCTCTCAAATCTCAAGCCAAAGGTCCCCCTCATGTAGAGAGTGGTAGGGGTGTCAATATTTGACACGACACGAAAACCCGACTCGAACCCGACCAGAATGCAAAACGGGTCGGGTTCGGGTTCCAGAAATCGACCCGTTTGAAAAACGGGTCGGGTTCGGGTTGACCCGACGGGTTGCCGGGTCAACCCGTTTGACCCGAAACGTGCAGTCCGAGCCAGCCCGCGCTCCGCCCGCGATGCGGCGATGCCGCGCTCGCGCGGTCGCGCCCCGCACTGCCGCGCGCTCGCCCGCGCTGCGCCGCCGCGCGGTCGCGCTGCGGTCGCGCGCAGTCGCCCCGGCGCTCCGCCCGCGCTCGCGCGGTCGCCCCGCGCTACCGCAATCCATTCCGTGTCGGGTCAACCCGACAACCCACCGGGTCGGGTTCGGGTTCGGATTTTCGACCCGTTTGCCTAACCGGGTCGGGTTAGAGTCAACCCGTTTGAACCCGGGTCAGTTCCGGATCCGACCCGAACCCGACCCGTGACCCGAAATTGACACCCCTAGAGAGTGGGGGTCTATTTATAGATTTTCATGAGTGGCACACCCCGTAAATCTAGAGAAGATCCGGAACAGGTTCAGAGTGCTCCTTCGGATGGCTCGTATTGATTTCCCGATCGTAGAGAGTTTTTCAATTGTTTAAGTTCCTTAACAGTGTCAGAATTCAGAGATCTTGGGCTTGTTGGATTCGTCTCGCAGAGAAGCTCGATTTGACTATAAGCATGCCATATTTGGATATCATTTCATTATCTAAATAATGCTTTAACCCTTCCAAATGTGGTCTGGGCCCCCGATTCAGACCCATTTGGGCTTGGGTTGGACCAATTTTGGTCCTATTTGGTTCGTCCCTTTGAGATGTTCAATTTGATTATAAGTTTGCTGAAATTGGAATCTAGATGATCCCAAATTTGATTTTGAAAATTTCCAATTTGAATATGCCTCGAGATTCGTACTCAATCAAGGCAATTTTTGATGACGTGTAAATACAAAAATGATTTTTTAAATGGACACATTATTTTAGGGACTACCAAAATTATTTTAGTGAAGGAAATCAATGAAACATTCAGAAATCTCTTCAATAAGGATCAAAGTTGCATTGTACAACCCATTAGTTTATTTGAGCTGCATGTTATTGATGGCGATCTTAATGAAGATATTGATTTATGAGAGAGAACATCTATATATAGAAAGTTTGATGTCGTTGATCTCCTTATAAATATGTATCAGTTATAATTTGGGCTTGAGTTGTCAATTATTATAGATAATGTTTAAAATATTATACATAATAAGCATAGTTAGCAACAAACATTAACTAATATATTCAAATAGAAAAGAATGCACCTGAGAGATTTCATATATATGAAATAAAGAGAGTTATCATGTTATCCCAATGGTGAATCCTAAAAGTCATTGTCCAAAGAAAATAAAAAGGCATTTAAAAGGGGAGTAATATGCTCCAATAGAGGTGTCAAAATGAGCTTTCGGGTAGGGTTCGGGTTAAACCTGAAAATAACCCTTCATTATTTGAATCGACCCTGATACGTCATGCAAAAATTATATTGATCGGGCACGAATCTTGAGGCAAAAATCAAGTTGGAAACTTCAAAAATTAACTTCGAGAGCATATAAACTCCGATTTCAACAAACTGAGCGTCTTGGAAATACGAACCCAATGACACCAAATTCAACTCAATCCGAGCCCAAATGGGTCCGAATCAAGGACCCGAAGTGCTATTGGAAAGTTCGTACCACAATTTGAGTTACCAAACGGTCTCCGATTTTAACAAGCTTATAGTCGAATCGAACAGCTCGACGAGACGAATCCAACGAGCCCAAGATCGTCAAATTCCGACATCATTAAGACCTTCAAATGTCTGGCGAACGGTCCAAGATCAAGAGATTCAATATCAACCGTCCATTCGACCACTCCCTATTTGCCCCTGATCTTACACCTATTTCAAGCTATGCCACTCCAGAAAATATATAAATAGACTACTCATTTCCCATGAGAGGGGACCCAAGTAAGAAAGAGAAGAGAGGAAGGAGGAGAATCAGCTCCTCCTCGACCACCGCCGGAGTTCTTTCCGCCGCCTGAATACGCTGGAATTCTACCGGATATTCGGGAGACGCCGGAATTCTGCATAACTTTGTAACTAACTTTCAATTCAGAAGAAGCTCTTTGTAATATGATCATCCTAACTTGTGGGACGAATCAGCCTCTGTACTTCAAACAAATATTAGTGGAATTACTTCAACTGGGCGTGACCCCGTGGTTTTTTCCCTCTTTCGGGTTTTCCACGTAAAAATTATGATGTTCTTTTATCTTCTGCTTGTGTGTGCTGTATATTCGTACAACGCTCGGATGTAAAATTACAAACTCTACCGCCACATATATTCTAGCTCGCAACAGACCCGATTTTGAAATTGGTCAAAAATTAAAACCCAGATCTGACCCGCTCCAAACTCGAGTCGACCCTACTCGACCCAACATGCTAACCCGGGCACATAGCAGGTGAGCGAGAACGTACTGTGGGGCCTGGGGTCCAGCGCGGCTTGTGGGTGCGCGAGGTTGAGCATGCGGGAGGTAGTGCACAAGTGCGGGACTCAGGGTCGAGCAAGGACGAGGCAAGCTGCAGGTGCGGGAGTGATGCAGTGCGAGCGGAATGCGAGTCAACTTAGGGTTTTGAGAATGTGTCAGAAATTTGAAGCAAGACCTAGCCTATTTGCCAAATGGGCTGACCCAAATTCAATTTTTTTCGGAATGAGTTTCAAATTTCTGATTGGGTTAAATATTGACACCTCTATACTTCAACGTAGGTATAACTTAAAAGATAAATGCGCTGTCTGCACAACACTACACACTCCATTGGTATATTGGACAAATGTAAGCATACTCCACTTCGAGCTGCGCAAAACGTCTAATTTATCCGCGTGACTTGAATGAGAGTAAACAAGGCAAAAGGTTGGAGAGCAGGGCAATCGATTTCCTGAGACAAATGGAGGAAAAGCAGCTGGATTTCGTACTTGTTCCCCTTGGCCTATTTGTCCTCGCCCTCTACCACTCGTGGCTTCTCTTCTCTGTCCTCAGGCGGCCAAATACCACTGTCATTGGCCTCAATGCCCTTGCCCGCCGGCGATGGGTCCAAGCAATGATGGCTGTCAGAATCCCACTTCTACTTTGTTTTCTTCCTACCTTTTTCTCTCTTCTAAGCTTTTTCTTGTTCTGCATCTTGCAAAATTTATTAGCTTTGAATGCATTTTTGTTGCTGCTTGATGGCTTTTACAGATCTGGAAGTGAGGTTGCTAAATATTAACACCTCTTGTGATTCCAAAATATTTCTCTTGATTGCTAGTGAAGTGAAGGAAAATGGGGATAACTTGAGGAGGTTATTTTTTCTTTTATTCTGATCTAGGGTTACTGGCTAAAACCCTTTCATCCTTCTTCAATATGTTTAAATTTCGTGCTTACTTTGTCTGTTTGATGCATGTTTAAATAATCCTCAGTAATCACTCCACAATCCTTTCTTTTACGTTACCTTCAAAGAAGCTATTGTTGTGTCTCTTCTTTTCGAGAGATATTGATCTGGTTTTACTAATGTGAAGGAAAGTTTATCTGATCTTCGCTGTATCCTATGTTTTCTGTTCACAATGATATAAAATTTACTCTTTCATCAACTAAAAGCCAAACAAAGAAAATTTTTTACCCAGTCAGACAACTGAGCGAAAACAATTTCAACTCGATTCCTTCATCATTTTCATTCCCTCTCTTTCAATTACTTCAAACCAAATAGAGCCTTAGGATTCGGGATTATAGATTTTAGTTTCAACAAAGTTTGAGAGCTTCGGTGTTGCCATTCTTTGGAACATTTTATTAAATGGAAGATGTATTTATGCTGATCAAAGTATTTCATGAACACGAAGGTCTTTTGAGGTATTTCTTATCTTAAACTTAATAACTATGCAGTCATAGCTGTTTCTTAATCTTGTGAATCATCTTTTATACATTTTGGTAGGTATCTATGGAGGATGCCTGACCTTACTAGCATATCTGCCTAGAGAGCGAAGGCACCTGTGAGCAAAAATGGAGAGTATAGACAACGAAGCGTAGATGTGGACTAGAGGCCTCCAAAAAATAGAAAATTGCCCACTAATCCAAGAAATCTCTTTTGACAGTATTTTTCTCTTGTCTTGAATAGTGCTCATTGCTTCTATTTATAAGATTTAGGGAGCTATAGAAAGAGCTACATGAAGAATGATAAAAAGTAATACAATGCTACACACATTTGTCACCTTTTGATTGGTGGGAGAGTTGGGCTGGGAGACTCGACTCCGATGAGCATGGTAATGTCGAGTGTCGGAGAGGGCGAATTACAACGTGTTGTGAGCTAGCGTGTTGAGTTAGGTGAAGTTTGTATTGGAAGATCGGTTGGGCCTTGTTGCCTCGCTCTATGTGAAGGATTGCCGTAGTGAAATGGGTTGGCGTGTGCTAAGGAAGATGGAATCTGACTTGGTGATTAACGTGATTCCCCCTAGGATGGGAGCCTTCTTGTAGTTGAGCTCAGGTGAGGGGTGATGGTCCTGCACTGAGGGCAGGTGACCTTCTTGATGAGCTGTTTTTGAGTTGCCTGGTTCAAGGCAGATTGTCTAGTTGATTTGGGCTAGCGCCTATGAGTTCTCCTATGGATAAATAGGTTCGTCATGACCTGATTGTTACCTGTTAAGACACTTGCAAAGACATTTGTACGTATTCAGTAGGCCAACATACTAATTTACATGTAGCTTATATGCACTTTTATAGTTATCAGTGGACAAACAATGTACATGTCCATCATCTATTATATGGTTTCAGAATTTGCTATATTTACAAACTGTACAGATCTTCATGAACTTTTCAAAGATAGATAAACATGAAGATCAACTTATTAACTTTTTTTCGAAAAATCTAGCACATCTTCTGCAAATGCAATGACTAGTAAATTAAGATGTAATAAGTTGAATTCTAGCAGTGTGAGCTTTATCCTTATGATCAGGATAACTAATGATAGCTAGTAAGATTGAAAATTCTTAGGATAAAACATTGAAAAATATAATCTGACAATGTTTGGCTCATAACAAAAGCATAGTTACGTTATTATCCAGGAGAAACATAATTTATGAATTTGTCGTGACCTACTTACTTTTAGTAAAAGATTCTGAAATACTAAAGCCTTCGTTTTATGATATTTTTGTTGGAAAAAAATTATATGAATATATTTTAATTTTTATAAATTGAAATCTGACTGTTAAATGAAACTAAGACTTTCAATTAAGAGTTCAGGTTGCATAAAAGGGATTATTATTTCAAGTTTGTTAACTAAATAGCCGAAAACCACTTAGATGATAAAACTAAAGTCTCAATTTTGGAAATAAATTTTTTCCAAAATTAGAATATGATAAAATTAGCTTAGTGCAATCTTGATTTATGTAATTAAAAAAAAAAGATTAATTTTTTAATTATAATAATAAAATCAGTGAGCTTAATTTATTAATTAAATTAGTTATGACTATATTTCTTCATTAAATTGTGCACAAATTGAACTAAGATATTTTTGCAACTAAATAAATATCATTTAATTACTATTTGTAAAGTTATAGTGATGACTATTAGAAAAATCAAGCAAGATAAACCAAAATCTCAAAAATCATCACTTAGCAAACTTACATCACCAAAATAGTAAACAATGTGTAAATCTCTAAATATGAATTTACGCAATTTTGTCAACAAGATAAATGAAAAAAAAAAAATTTAAATCAACCATAAGAACAAAAATATGAGGATATAAGTGGTTCAGCATATTTGTGCTTACATATATGGGGAGAAAGATAATTATGCTTTCATTCATTTGAACCAACAATTATATATATTGTACAATATTAGATTTAGGTTATTCATCCAATTAAAATAAAAAATTTCAAATAAATATACAAAAGAAATGAAGAGTAATATCACATGATCTGCCAATGATATTATTCTTCTGCATGTAGCCTTCCTTCTATAGGTTTCTTGCAAATTAATTGATCTAGTTGATGTCTTAGCTGCAATCACCTCTTCGATTTCACATGCAAAAAGCTCCAAATGATCTGTGAGACTCAAGGCTCTTACTCTCTCACTCTTGGAGCTTGCTTGTACTTCCTTCCTCTCTATCCCTTCGTTAATCACAAGAGAGCAAGAAGAAGCCTTAGTCTCACCCCTTTCGCCCCAACACTCTTGCTTGATCCCCTCGGTTTCGCACGCTAGGTTCACCTTGGACCTCTATCTCCTTCATCCCAAATTCCACTTAATAGAGGGAAAGCTAAAAACTACAAGAAAAGCAATACAATAGGGTACATATAAGGCTTACATTGTTTATTTAGTGCAAATTAAATAATTACAAAAAAAATTTAATATCTCATTCCATATTTTTTAACAGTCCTCGTCTTAATCAAATATTAGATAAGTCAAGTCACTTCTTTCTGTCGAATCCTCCTTATCCCGAAGGCTTACCCTCCTGAATCAGAGCTAAGTAAAGCCTTAATTCTCACAGTTCGTTTGAAGATTCTTGCATGCGAAATCAAGAGCATGATTGCAGTTAGGGCATCAATTAGATTGATTGATTTGCAAAAATTAGTAGAAAGAATACTGGATGTAGAAGAGTAATATTTCTGCATTACTTTGACAAGATTTGAGTAGGTGATATTGTTATTTTATATATTTCTTTAAAGTTTTTCATTTTAGTTAGATGAATAACCTAGGTCTAATCTTATATAACATATGTAACTTATTAGTACAAATTAATGGAAGTATAGTCCTCTCTTTCTCCCAGTGGATATAGGCACAAATGTGCCGAACCACGTATATTCTTGTATTCTTGTTCTTGTGATTGATTTATGTTTTTTTGCATTTATTTTGTTTACAATATTGTGTAGATTTATATTTAGTGATTTACATATAATATTTATTGTTTTGATGAAATAAGTTTGCTAAATGGTATTTTATAATGTTGTGATTTATCTTACTTGATTTTTCTAATAGTCATTGTTATTATTTTGTAAATAGTAATAAAATAATACTTATTTGATTGCAAAAATCTCTTAGTTAAATTTATGCATAATTTAGTGAATAAAGCTTGTTGATTTTATTATTGTAATTAAATTAATTAAATCATTAATTTAATTCGTTAATTATATAAATCAAGATTGTACGAAGCTAATTTTATAATGCTCTATTTGTAAGAGAAATTTATTTGATAACTCTAAGTAGTTTGCAGGTGTGTAGTCAAGGAACTTCAAATAACAGTTCCTTTATGCAACTTGAACTGTTATAATTTTAGGCTGAGCTTCTTGAGCCTTCTTGAAAGAGAGAGGGAGAGAGAAAAGGGATGACAGATTTTAGAGGTGGAAAACTAACTTATAGTTTTATTCAATTTTTTCCATCTAATACATCACATATGATCTCTATTTATAGAGATTTACATTAATGTGATAGCATACCAGAACAAAATAACTGCATGCAGACGACGTTGGGTCGGGCATAGATGAGGGAGAAGGTAGGGAATCAGATTTTGTAGGATAGGGAGGCACGACAAGGATATTGTTCTTGTTAAAAGATTTGATTAATTGCTATGAATTGATTTAATTTTAGGTTATTTTGTTTATATATATTATCACATCATTGTAAATCTCTATAAATAGAGGTCATATGTGATGTAAAGGTTGTGAAAAATTGAAATAAAGCTTTGGGAAGATTTTCTGCGTAAAATATTTAATCTGTCTCCCTCTCTCTTGCAAGAAGGCTCAATAAGCTCTCAAGAACTCCTCCCAATTTCCTAACATGAACTCTTAATATTAAGTCTTAGTTTCATTCGTTTAAAAAGATCCTATAACAGTGTGATTTCAAGCTATAAAGATTATTAAGGCTTCATTTGGGACGGCTTTCTTATTGCTTCTTAAAGCTATTAATTTTTGTACTATAATACTGTTTTAAGAATCAGTTTGAAAACAGTCTCAAATGAAGCCTAAGATTGTAGAAGTACTTTTTGCTGCTTCTTATAACGTTTCATCATGTTTTTGGCTTTAATGCTTCAGAATTATGTAGAAGGCCAGACGAATCTGTTTGAGAAAATGTTCTCATTATCATTATTTTCATCAGGATTCCTTGAAAAATGGTGTGCTTGCAGTGCAAACCGTGCGAAACAACATAATGGCATCTACTGTGTTAGCGACGACTGCAATCTCTCTTGCCTCCCTTATCAGCGTCTTTGTGAGCGCCACCGCAAAATCCTCAGCCTCTTCTGCATTGGTGTATGGAAACCAAACTTCTCTGGCTTCTTCGGTGAAACTCTTTGCCATATCCCTCTGTTTCATCCTTGCTTTCCTTTGCCACATACAAGCAATCAGATACTATGCACACGTAAGTTTTCTGGTAACAACCCCACCTGCAGTTATTGATAGCACTGGAGACTTAGTTTCAATAAAGTATGTTGCTAGGAGTTTGAACAGGGGGAGCTTTTTCTGGTCCCTTGGCCTTAGAGCTTTTTATGTGTCTTTCACTCTCTTTCTGTGGATTTTTGGACCGTTACCTATGTTTCTCTCCTGTATTATTTTGTGTTCATTGTTGTATTTTTTGGATACAACAACTGAGCACACAAGAGACCTTCATAATTCTTTTTGGCCCATGGAAAAGGAAGAGGGTGAAGGTAGTGTCTGAGGATTTGATTTGTATGGCAAATAGTTAAATGTTATGATTTAAATATGCATAGTAAATTAGGCATGGATTTTATTTGTTATATATATTATTGTTTATTTAAATATGCATAATAATCATCATTTTTGCTATTTTTTGAAGGTTGTATGGTACATTTTAATAATTTAGCATATTAAATTTACTATGCATATTTTAATTGAGTACATTTTAAGTTGGAAGAAACTTGTAAATAAGCAATATCTGTAGTCACACCATCTCAACATATGCTATAACTTAAATTAAGCTATATTTAACACAATATTGGAGCAATTCGATACTTAAGCTTCATTTGAGATGCCTTTTTTACTGAAGAAGCAGCTTTTTAGTACAAGAATTTTAATTTTTGTATTAGAAAGTTGCTTTAAGAAACAGTAAAAAAGCTATCCCAAATGAAACCTAAATTATATAAGCAATTAATTTTCAATCAACTAAATTTTATATATGGGTAAATATAGCACAATGCAAGTGTTCCTACATAATAGTGTTAAATAATTGTGTCATTATCAAGGTACACAAAAATGTCACACAAAGTAAAAAACTCATCATTGTCATTACCAACAACAACATCATCATCAACATTGTCCTGAGTATCACCCAAAACAACTTGTTATTGCAATTCTTTCTACATGGTCGCACGGTCTCGTCGACGTCCTACCACGTAATCGTCAACCCTTGGTATTGGCTCCCTTTTGATCTTTGAAGTCTTGCGTACTAGTTCTACCCTTGAAAACCAACTTGTTATTGCATTTCTTTCGACATGGTCGCACGATCTCGTCGACCTTCCACAACTCTTGATATTGGCTCCCTTTTGATCTTTGAAGACTTGCAGACTAGTTTTATCCTTGAAAAATCCATACAACCCTGACTGTTTCCATTGACGCATTAAGGTTGAACTCATGCTAAATAACACTCTTCCCCTTCATATCTTGAATTCATAGCTACCTCATATTATTCCTAGATAAATGTAAATATATATGACAAATATTGTTATTTCTTCTTCATCAAACTTAGCAATAAAAATGATAGTTCAGTTCCTACGATAATGACACAAGAATGAGTTATTGTAGTCTTCTTTTGCTTTCTCTTATGAGTCCTTAGGATGAGCTCAATTTGTGTTGGGCTCTTTTAAGTTATTTCTCCTATAATGGATAATAAACTAATTAGTTAGACCTGTCAATATTGGACCCGACCCGAAAACCCGACCCGAACCCGACCCGAAAATTTCGGGTTCGGGTCAACCCGAACCCGACCCGAAAATTTCGGGTTCGGGTCAACCCGAACCGGGTCGGGTTCGGGTTAGAGATTTCGACCCGTTTGTAAAACCGGGTCGGGTTCGGGTTGACCCGGAAACCCGAAATCGACCCGGTTTGACCCGTTTTTAATTAATTTTGGAGGATTTTAATTAATTTTTATGAAGTAAATAATATTTCAAAAAATTATAAATATTATTGCCCAAATTAAATTAATCTTGATTTATTTTAAATTAATTGAAGTAAATCTACCCTTAATTTGATTTAAATTTAAATAAAATGAATTAAATAAAAAAATTTTAATTAAATATACCCGAAGCGGGTCGGGTCGGGTTGACCCGGACCCGAAGCGGGTCGGGTTCGGGTTCGAAAAACCGACCCGTTTGCAAAAACGGGTCGGGTCGGGTCGGGTTGAACAGTGTCGGGTCAATTTCGGGTTGGACCCGAACCCGACCCGTGACCCGTTTTTGACAGGTCTAATTAGTTATGTAATAAGATATTCATTTCATATTTTGATATGTAGTATTCTTATAAGCCCAATATATATAAGATTAGGAAGATGCATATACTACTCTGTATTGTCAATTTGGAAAATGTTGGTTTTTCTAAAGGGGTTTACATGCCACATTGATGGCTTGGGTGAGGGCAAATCATTGCGTCCGGCGTCCGGATTTGTCCGGACACCAATCCGGTGTCTCCACGTCACCAAAATACATCGGAACCTGGTGTATTTGGGTGACGTGGCGTCACCGGATTGAATGTCCGGACATCCGGTGACCGACGCAATAATTCGCCCTGGGTGAGACACCTCACAATGATCTTCTTGGAAGCATCATTTATATTTACTGTGTCATATAGTGCCCAAGAGAAGTATTCCTAAAATTCAAAAAAAAAAAAATCTTCATTTGGGACGTCTTCTTACTATTTTATGAATAAGTTTTTTTAGTAATTTTTTATTTTAGTTTAAGAAATTTTTATACTAAAAAATTATTTGAGAAAGTAGTAAAAAAATCAGACACAAATGAAGCTTTGATTATATCGTATAAAGTTATGGAAATATATTCATTAATTTATTCAAAGTAAATTGAATTATGTTTTAAAACGTTTCTACATCCTCCCTCTGGTAGTGGTGGTGAGGAAGGTCATGGGCCTTTTGTATTATATTATATTGTGTATATATATTTTGATAATGTTTGAAAAAAATTAGAATTTGTGATTGAGTTTATTTTCTGTTTATTCGAAGTTTATTAGAAATCAGTCCTAAATGAATATACATCCATTTACTATCACTATATCTTCTATATTAATAATAAATTAAATAAAATAAAAATATGTCATTTATCTGAAAATAAGCATTTTAACTATCTCCAACACATCGAAATATTCTCATTTTAGTGGTGGTGGAGGGAGAATCTTTTCATTGATCAGCTATCAATTTTCCTCTTTCTGCTGGACTCAACAAGCTGCAGGTTTTTGTCTTGATGGGAATAACTTCATATGAATACAGGCTGCAACAAAATTATTTCTGGGGGCTGATTATGGAACAATTATTATTAGGTCAGGTGATTTGATGTAGCTCTACATCCAGACGTCAATAATATGCCGTCACGTGCTCTTATTCTTTACCGCGCGGCCCGACGACCCGACCCGGACCAGAACCCGGGATTGCTATGTTCGCGTATTTCTCGGTATTGTTCGGTATTGCTAGGTATTACTCTGTATTGCTAGATATTGCTTGGTAATAATGAGAAATACCGCTCTGTGAATGTCAACACCGAGCAATACCGAGTAATACCTAAAAACTCGGTATTGCTCGATATTGCTCGGTATTGGTCTTCACAGAGCGGTATTTCTCTTTATTGCTAAGCAAAATCGACCAATAACTAGCAATACCGAGCAATACGCGAACATAGAAATCCTGAGTCCATTTCCGCTCGGTTTGTCGAGTCGCGCGGTAAATAGTGAGGACACGTGGCACTATTTTACTAGCCGTCCGAACGTAGAGCTACGTCAGGTGACCGGACCAAATAAAAGTTCCTGATTATGACTTCGTTAGTACAGTTTTTTTTGGTTGCTTTTTAAAAATATTTTTTATTTTTATTTTTTTGAATTTAAAAATACTAAAAAGTTATTTTAGGAAGCAGCATGAAAGATGTCAATTTGGGATGACTTTTTTACTGCTTACTAAAGCAATTTTTTAGTATAATTTTTTGTATTAAAAAACTACTTTAAAAAGTGATAAGAAAGTCGTACCAAATGAAGTCTATATCAAGCCGTTTGGCTGCCGTTATAAGTTCATGTCATAAATTGATCATAAATGAACCGAATTCAACCTTCAGATGCATTCTTCTTGGATCGGCTTGCATTAATAATGTTAAGAAATTGGGAGGAGTATGGAGAGCTTCTTGAGCTCTTCTTCAAGAGAGAGGGAGAGAGAGAAGGGATGACAAATTTTAAGAGGAAAATTAACCCAGAGTTTTATTCAATTTTTCCCAAAACTTTATATCAACCTATACCTCTTATTTATAGGAATTTACAGGAGTGTGATGGCATTCGGATCAACTCAATCTAAAATTAGACTAACACCTCACAAATAAATATGAGAAATAAAGGGGGGGGGGGGGGGGGGTGAACCATGTATTCACTGCTTTACACATAAGAAAAAAAAATTATTATTATTATTTTGAAGAATGAAGAATCACTTAAAATACTTTCAAACTCTTATATATATATATATATATATATATATATATATATATATATATATATATATATATATATATATATATATATATATATATATATATATATATATATATATATATATATAGAGAGAGAGAGAGAGAGAGAGAGAGAGAGAGAGAGAGAGAGAGAGAGAGAGAGAGAGAGAGAGAGAGAGAGAGAGGAAAAGCGATTTTTAGTTTTGTATGGCGTTTATTAGTATTGATATATTCTCAAAAAATCATCTTGATGGGGCATGAATCTCGAGGCAAAAATAAATCATAAAATTTCAAAAATTAAATTCGGGAGCACCAGAACTCCGATTTCAGCGAGTTTACAATTAAATTGAGCATCTCGGAAATACGAACCCAACGACACCAAATTCAACTCAATTCGAGTCCAAATGAGTCTGAATCGAAGACTCGAAGTGCTGTTGGAAGGTTCGAATTACAATTTACCAAACGGTCTCCGATTTTAACGAGCTTATACTCGAATCGAACGGCTCGACGAGACAAATCCAACGACCCCAAAATCGCCGAATTCCGACATCACTAAGGCTTTCAAATGTCCAACGAACGGTTCACGATCGAAGGGTTCAATATCGGCCGTTCATTCGACCACTCCCTATTCGCCCATGATCTCACACCTATTTACAAGCCATGCCACTCAAGTAAAACTATAAATAGAGCCATCATTCTTCACAAGAGGACTCAAGTGAGAAGAGAGAGAAGAAGAGAAGAGAAAAAGGGGAAAGGGAGAATCATCTCCTCCTCGACCATCGTCGGAGTTCTTTCCGCTGCCTGAATATGCCGGAACTCTACCGGATTTTTGGGAGATGCCAAAATTCTACATAACTTTGTAAATTTGCTTCAAGTTAGAAGAAACGGATTGTAATATGATCGTCCTGACTTGTGGGACGAATCAGCTGCTTGTAATTTACAAAACACTAGTTGAACTTTTCAATTAGGCGTGACCCCATGGTTTTTTCCCTCTTTCGGGTTTTCCGCGTAAAAATTATGGTGTTCATTTTCTTTTCTGTTTGTGTGCTGAATATTCGTTCAACGTTCAGATGTGAATTTGTAAACTCTACCGCCGCGTATATTCTAGCCCGCAACAAGTATATAAACAAATAAATGAAAAGAACACTAAAGCTTTAATATAAAAAAAAATAAAAAAAAAAAAAAAAAAAAAAAAAAAAAAAACACTAAAGCTTTAATATAAAAATTTCATAAAATGAGAAAAATTATAGGGACTACCTCATATGAAATGATTCTACTATGTGATCGTTGATTACAAATATTTTCTCGTCACTTAACTTGGAGAAAGATTTATAAGAGTATAGAGAACTTTTTAAAAAATATGTTCAAAGTAAGTTTGGGGTCAAAGATGTTTGGACCGTTGTTGCTAAGAAGGTCCTACGGATGTGTTCAAGCGGATCTAGCGATGGCAGTCGGAAAGTGAAGGTTCAACAACAATTGTTTGATGATGGTGGTCAGGTGGCAACTATTTGATGATAGAGATCAGGCGGTGATTTGGCAGGGGCAGTCAGAAGACAAAGGTCTAACGTTAATAGTCACATAACAAATGCCAAGTGGTGGCTATTGCGCATCAAAGGTCTAATGATTGTATCTGGTCAGTGGTGAAACGACAAATTTTTGTGACAACGATCAAGCTATGATTCGATGTTTGATGTTGAGTTGTGTTTTGACAGCGAAAGTCTAGCAGTCAAAGTCAGACGACAGCTGTAGTGTGGTGAAGGTCCTTCGAGGACAGTTGTGCTCATGTGGAACTCTGGGTTTATTTAGGCTTTAAGCTATGTTGAATCTCTAGACAAAGATTCTCTTCATGTAAAAAGGGAGGCCTAAATATAAATTTTTTTAGAATAACATGTCCCATAAATAAAAAGAAAATCTAGATTCTATATATGGAGAAAATCATTCATTTAGTCTTAAGTACTGTAATATTACCAAAATTAAGCAATCTTGAACTCTCTCCATTTTACTATAAGCATGCAAATTCAAAGATCATTAATTCACACAATTTTTCAAATTTTTTAACAATGCTTCAAGCTCTTGACCTCAGCTTATTTAGACTCGGATCAAATCATTTTTGGAGCCGTTGGTTTTCTTTCATCAGTTCGAACAAATTACTATAAGTTTGTTGAAATCAGAAAAAGAATTGTCCTTAATTTAATTATTGAGGATTGTTTAAGTGTGCATTGAAATTCGTGTTCGATCAAGCTGATTTTATATATAATCCACCATAAAGTTTCAAAGAAGAATTAGAATTTTATCCAAAGAGAACTGGTATCTTCAATGCGCTTCTATCTCCATCTAAAAAAAAAAAGAAAGAAACTCCACCTATTGCTTTAGTTCCGTAAAGAAACTTATAGCCTTCAAAGCTGACTAATTAGCCAGCAATTGAAGACAAAATGAAAGTTATCTTTAAGATAAGCTTTACACCTGTTTACAAGTCATTAAAAAAATCATTACTCCATTAGAAAAGATAAGCTTTAAAATTTTCATCCTTGGAAGATCTTTTTTACTTGAAGAATTTTAATTTTCCAGGGGCAGAGAGATGGGGGCCTAGGGGGGACCCACAACTAAATTTAGAAAAGTCCTCATCAGGAGCTAATGAAATTTTCAATCATATCTTTATAGAGTATATTGATTTTTCATAATACATATAAACAGTAAAGTGAATTATTAAATATGAATATAAAAATCAGCTGAAACAAGGCTAAAGTTAGGCCCCGCTTTAAAAATTTATGGATTCGCCGCTGAATTTTTTCAATGATTTGAGACCCTTGGTGCAATGGGAGCTCATTATCTGAGCTCTTCCCTTCCTTTACTTCTAATGCTGAAGTTAATTGCTTCATTTCTGGAGGTTTTTGGCATTTACCGAGCTGCATTGACGCGCTAAATTTAAAATAATATTTTATTAATATTCGGACCTATCTCCGCGTCCGGTGACCTGATACAATAATTTGCCCTCTTTTTTCAATGTGACTTCTCCTTTAGGGTAATTTCTCGCCTTCTTCCTCAACTGGAGGCCTTCCTCTTTAGGCCCACTCTTCTGCAGGCATATGAATTTCTGGATGAATACCCTGGGCTCTCTTTGTAGAAACTTAAAATGCTAGAGGAGAAGAGATACAGTAACAGGATCAAGAAAATATTCAAAAAGTTTTATTATCTTTTCCTGTCTTATTACATAGCAGCTGTAGGTATATATAGCCGTGTCTAAGCCTGCTAGGTACACTTGTCATAACTTGATTGGTTGGCGATACATATTAGTAAATATATTACATTCTCTTAACATTCCCCCTCAAACTAAGTATTGGAAGTAATAGTTAGTTTGTCCCGGAGTAGTTTGAATCTAGGTGTTGCCAAAGGCTTGGTAAAAATATCCGCAATTTGATCAACTGTGCTAATGGGAAGTAAACGAATAACTTTATTCAGAATGTGATCGCGTATGAATCTTTGATCAATTTCGATGTGCTTCGTGCGAGCGTGAAAAACTGGATTGTTGGCTAATGCAATAGTTGACATGTTGTCGCAGAATACGTCTACTGGATCAGCGTGAGAAACACCAAACTCCATTAGCAACCGCTTAAGCCATATAGTGTCCGCTGTTGCGGATGCTAAAGCACGGTATTCCGATTCCGTCGAGGAACGAGAGACCGTGTTTTGTTTCTTCACCGTCCATGACACTAGTGTATCGCCGAGAAATGTGCAGAACCCGTAGGTAGACTTCCTAGTTGCAGAATCTGATGCTCAGTCCGCGTCCGAATACGTGCGAAGCCGTAGACTGGAACGAGTGATAGGTAACCCGAAATCCGTGGAGCCTTGAATGTAACGGAGCAGTTTCTTGAGCATTAGTGTATGAATTGGAGCAGGGTTGTGCATATGCTGTGAGAGATTGTTGACCGCGTGGGCAATGTCCGGCCTTGTTAGGGTCAGATACTGAAGGCTTCCAATTAGTTGCCTGTATCTTAAGTCGTCGAATACTGGCTGTTCGGATTGCTGAGTAGCTGTTAATTTGGTTATAGAGGGATTAGCTACCGAGTTACATTTCTGTAGCTCGGCGAGTTTAAGTATAGATTTGGCGTAAGAAGTTTGAGAGAGAAAATACTTATCTGAGGATTGATCAATCTTGATGCCGAGGAAGTGATTCGCCGAGCCGAGTTGTTTCATGGAGAATTTGTCTTTGAGCTGGGTGATGAGATCGGAGATGGCTTTCTCATTGTTGCCGGTAATGAGTATATCGTCGACATACACCAATAGGTAAATATGTGTCGTCTCCTTGTGACTTATTAGAAGGGACGGATCCGCCTGACTGTGAGCAAAGCCGAGCTGATGGAGATAGGATGTAAATGTTGTGTACAAAAGTCTCGGGGCCTGCCGTAATCCGTAAATGGCCTTGTGCAGCCGGCAGACGTGAAGTGGATTATTCGCATCGACGAATCCTTTGGGCTGCTGGATATAAATTTTCTCATTAATGTCACCGTGCAAAAATGCATTGTCGACGTCTAATTGTTGGATACGCCAATGATGAAATAGAGCTACGGTGAATAGAATTCTAATAGTAGGAATTTTTGCAACAGGACTGAATGTGTCCTGATAGTTAATTCCGTATTCTTGTTGATTCCCTTGAGCTACTAGGCGCGCTTTGTATCTGGCCACATACCCGTCGGAGTTGTATTTTATCCTGTAGGTCCACTTTGAACCAAGAATCTTACTGTTAACCGGCGGTGGCACTAGTGTCCAGGTGCCCTGTTTCTGGAGAGCGAAGAATTCCTGCGCCATTGCCTGCCGCCATTCGAATATCTTGCTTGCCTCGCTGTATGAGGTCGGGTCATCTGGAGTTTGAGTTTGATGAAGTAAATTAAGTCGTTGAACTGGTTTAAGGGAGCCCGTCTTGGACCTGGTAGTCATCGGATGTGTAGTGTTGATGTCGCTAGGTGGTATACTTGGAATGGTGGGTGCAATGGTAACCGATGAGTTCTGTGGTTGGGATGGGGTATGAGCAGGCGCCTGAGAAGTGGAGCCAATAGCATTACTACCGGTATGACGGTAATGCCGAATGGAGTGAGGGATAAGAAGCTGATGAGGTGGTTGGGTTGAGTCTTGAGGAGGATGAGATGTAGTTCCTGCATATGGAAAAACGGATTCGTTAAAGGTAACATTCCGTGACACTACAATTTTATTGGTTACCGGATTAAGACATTTATAGCCTTTCGACGTCTCGGAATAGCCTAGGAAGATGCAAGAGGAAGACGTTGGCATTAGTTTCGTTCGTTGTCCCGACGGTATCAAAGGAAAGCATTGACATCCGAAGACTTTAAGATGTTCGTATGAGGGTGGAGTGTTAAACATTCTTTTGAGCGGGGTAATGTTATATGTTGTGATAGATGGCATTCTATTGATCAGGTATGTAGCCGTTAGAGCAGCGTCGAGCCAAAATGACATCGGAAGGCTTGCCGTTTGTAGCAGAGCACGGGTTGTGGTAATGATATGTCTGTGCTTTCGTTCCGCAATACCATTCTGTTCCGGTGTATAGGGACATGAGAATTGGTGCCGAATGCCTGCATTCTTAGTAAAACTGAGAAAGTGATTATTAACAAATTCACCGTCACCATCGGTACGAATGGTTTTGATTTTGAAATTGGTTTGTTTTTCTATGAACGTAGTAAAGTAAACGAATGTGTTAGTAACATCAGATTTATGCATAATGGGAAAAAGCCAAGTAAAACGAGAGAAATCGTCAACAATGAGCAGATAATATCGAAATCCTTGGTTAGACGAGACCGGTGAAGGACCCCAAACGTCGGAATGGACTAATTCGAGGGGAGCTTTGGTTCGTCTAACCGAGTTTTCAAAAACTAGTTTGTGACCCTTACAAGACATACATGTAGTACAAACAGATTTAGTAGGTAAGATGTGTAAAGCCGGATTACAATGAGAGATATTATGCATCACGCGGTGATGTGGGTGGCCCAGTCGAAGATGCCAGCTATTCGACGAAGTTCGGGATGTTTGTAATGCTGTGGCCTGAGCAGATTGGTCTGCCGTTGCTACCTTGTACATCCCGTGGCTGCATGGACCGCTAAGGATGACCTGATTTGTCTTCCGATCCTTAAATACAAAGCCGTTTTCGTCAAACGTTATAGAAATGGCATTGTCTTTGACTAAATTAGAAATTGAAAGTAAATTATATGAAAGCGAAAGAATGTGCAGTAATTTAGAAAGAAAAAGCTTACGGGATGGGGTAGGAAGAATGCCCGATCCCGTATGTGCGATAGGGACGGTTCTTCCATCCCCAAGAGTTACCGAATCGTGGCCTGTGTAGGTGTTGTAGATATCAAGATTGTCGATGGTGTTCGTCATGTGAGACGATGCTCCAGAATCAATATACCAGTCCGTATTGGCTGTGCTATCATGTTGAGCTGTAAGAACCCTGTTGCTCTTGGCCGAGGGCTGATTAGACGTGTAGTTGAGATTCAGGCGATGCCAGCATGTTTCAGCACCATGACCCTTCTTCTTGCAGATTTGGCAAATGACTGCATTTGTAGCGGCTGTGGACAATCCAGAATTAGTTCCAGACGGCGGACGACTTCGGCCTCTGCGGCCTCGGCCGCGAACAGAGTAGAGTGCCGATTGATTGTCCGGTAGTTTAGGAAATTTCAATGCCGCAGACTTGAGGTGGATTTCTTCACTGATAAGAAGCGCGTATAAGGTGTCGAGGGACAGCGACCCTTGCATGGTGCGGATAGTTGTGGTGAAATATTGGTAGGCCGGTGGAAGTCCATTGAGAATGTAAATGATGATGTCTTCGGGATCTATCGAGGAGCCGGCCGAGGCGATTTGATCGACGATTTTCTTGACTTCAGTAAGGTACTGAGTCATAGACATCGTCTGCATAGAAATGTTATGCAACTCATGTTTGAGTTGGATTACCTTCGAGCGATTGGAGGATTGGAATCGGGTATGTAGAGTCGCCCATATTTCTTGAGTGGATTCAAGATGAATCACATAAGGAAGAACTTCCGGGGAGATCGTCGAGCACATTGCAGTGGCCAAGTTCTGATCGGTCACCATCCAAGAACGCGTGTCAATGTTTGGATCGGCATTCTCGGATGAGTTTTTAGGATCAAGAAACGCATTGAAACCATTTGCGCGAAATAGCTTGGCGATCTGCGTGCTCCAAATCGGAAAGTTGTCCGGAGTAAGGGCGTGAGGAACCAAGAACTTGAGATTAGAAATTACAAATTTTAACGACGAAGAGATGCCCGTGGAGTCGCCGGCAGTAGCGGAGGTAGTGGCGATCGAGGACGACGCCTGGTCTTGATGTGCCATGGCTTGAACCTCAAGATCTACCTACTTCTGATACCATGTAGAAACTTAAAATGCTAGAGGAGAAGAGATACAGTAACAGGATCAAGAAAATATTCAAAAAGTTTTATTATCTTTTCATGTCTTATTACATAGCAGCTGTAGGTATATATAGCCGTGTCTAAGCCTGCTAGGTACACTTGTCATAACTTGATTGGTTGGCGATACATATTAGTAAATATATTACATGCTCTTAACACTCTTTAGGGGCTAAAAATTTTTATTTTTTGGTTATCTCTTGTTCCGTTTATTTCTTATGGCGGATCAGAAATGAGTCACGTTTTGGTGAGACTATTTGCTCGGTTTAGGGGTTACTTAGCAGGATTACTTATGCCATTAATGCTAAAACTTCTAGCTGGAAGACTTTTGATTCCCTGCACTCGAGTTATCCAAACTGCTTCAGAACAAGGATTTAGCATTTGTATTTTTGGGAGCTACCTCTGCTCCACTGGACAAGCATTTATGTTTTATGATCTTTCGTTCTTCATGGCTATTTCTGCGGGTTTTTCTGAGCTACCTCTGCTCCACCGGACAATGATGAATGGATCTGCTTTTCTTCCAGACTGTGACGGAATTTTTTGCAACCTCTGAAATTGCTTTCTGCTATTGGCAACCAGGATCATTTAGATGTCTGCTGCTTATTTTTGGGCTATGCTCTGATTAGCTTCGTGTATTTCTGTGTTCATGCCCATGGGTGTTGATTAATTCCAAGATAACCTGAGTCCGGTTTCCCTCTTGCTTTATTTTATGCCATGTCTTCTTGGGTTTTGATCGGTTTTCTTCTTGTATGATGGATGGGTATATGAATTGTTCCTTTACTTACAATTTTTGTAATCGAAGTTTTTTAATATACGGGCTCAAGCCCAAAAATTTTCCCCAAAAAAAAAATATTTGTCATTAGTGCAAACATAATTTTAAAATGAAGATTTCCCACATAGGTACTTTCAAATGAAAAATTACTGATAGTTCTATAAAATTCTTCTACTGTACAACGTAAAGATTGAAGAAGGTTGAATTCAGTGATATTTTATTGATAATTGTGCTAAAATCTTCTAACTTATGAACATAATAAATGATAAAATGATCCACCGCTGTTTGTTCGGGTGGTGAAGAGCCGGCTGGGCAAAGCCGAGTTCCCCCTGATTCGAATCTCTTGGAAAGCAGCAAAAGCTTTAAGTGTTGGCCCGTGTAAATTGGTATGAGTTGCATGCTAGGTCGACCGGGGTTTTCACTCGCCGAAAAATAGTGCTTCCTCGTCACAAAAAATAAATAAATAAGTAAATAAATGGTAAAATGTAACATAATCGCTGCCTGATTTTGCTGAAAACAGATACATATTGAATATTATGGCAATCATATCCACTTCAAATCTTTCTACCAGATTGCCAGTACCAGCTTCATACAGGTTTTTTGTCGTCATTTCTTGTTACTTACCATTATCGTATATGCCTCATTGCCTTGTGACATATACTTCTGATGATGCAAATATTATTCTGCAGGAAAATAAATAATGGAAAGAGAGAGATAGAGATCTCCAGTTTAACTGTTATGGATCAGAAGGAAAAAAAATCATAATAGCATAATTCAGCAGAACTAAAAAATAATGACCACTTCAGAAAAAAAAATCTTATTTGAAGGGTATGCAAGCGAAAGAATAATTTCATACTACACAAAAGTCAGAGGTTATTCTGTGCCAACGCCGGATGCAGCTCTATCCCTGGAGTCGAATCCGATGCAGTCACGTTAGCGGTACTAAGCCGTACCAAACAGAGCCGCAGTATCGAGCAAAGGAATGAAGTGGCGCATTTTTTGGTCTCCAGACGGCGTTCGGCATTCGCACAGAACAATTTTTTCAAAACCCATCCTATAAATTAAGATTTGTTTGGGACAACTTTCTTACTATTTTCTAAAGCAGGTTTTTAGTATAGAAATTTTCTTAACCAGAATTTTTTGTAAAAAAAAAATTATTTTAGAAAACAATAAGAAAACTATCACATACGAAGAAATGTCTCAAACGAAGCCTAAATTTCATGTAAAATTGATATTTATCATCTAGAAAGATGCCAAGATCAAATCGGAATATAATATAAGTATATTTCTAAACTGATATAGAAGAAAGTGTTCTCAAATGACATTCATGGTGCAAAGCATATTTGGGAAATTTAGGGATAAAGGAAAAAATAAAATCATGATCAATCACACGTATGATCGATGTTGATTGGCATCTATGCTAACTTTCACTTATGAATGAAAATTAAAGAACACAACTTAGCTATCTTAATAAAAAGGACATAGAAAAGACAGAGAAAGTACTTCCCAAATTTCTCCATCTTCATTCAAGCACCATGACAACTGTAAGAAAATTTATCAAAAAAGTGATTAGCGGCCTGAAATGAATTAAGAAAATTCTTGAAATGATACTTTATAAGAAAACTCACATGAAAATTCCAATCGAAGAAGGGCGAATGAAAGGAAATAAATCAGATATTTTCATGCAAAATTAAGTGCCTTATAGCCCAGTCTGATCATCCTCCACATTTGGAACCTAAACTCAATTCAAGACGACTAAGATTAAGCAAAGGAGCTAATCAAGATGATGACAGAAGTATAGAGAGCACAAAGGAGTGAGATGCAATAGTACATGCAACTCAACCTCTGTGCTCTCTATCTTCTGTCAGCAACATCACGCTCTATGCTTTAGAAAGTCATCTACAGAAAATTTCAAAGACAAACAAGAAAGCACAAGCTAGTAAGATATAAGTGGATACATAAGACAAAATATGCTTAATACAAATAAACATTCATAAATCTCAATCGAGTAAGTATTTTTGAGAAGTCTCTACAAATAGATCCTTGCTTGTAGTTCTATTTATAGAAGGGAAAGGAGGTTAATAAAAGTTCAAGAAGAAAGCATTAGTGCAAAGTTGCATGTCACAAGATGACAATGCATTTTCCAATTGCATGATTTGATGAGGGATAGGAATGGCTTTGAATTTGATGGTTGAGATTAAAGCTATAGAATCCACTAGATGAAGATGAAGCATTGTGATTGGGACCCATGCATGGTAGATGATTGAAGTAGAAAGCATTCTTGGAACTGGCCACTAAATGAGTACTATAGAGGCCCTATAGGAAGGCTTCATAGATCACTAGAGGATATTAAAGAAGATTATCTTAGAAAGGAATAAAGCCAATATGCCTACCAATTTCAAGCCATACAAAGATAATTAATGAAAAAAAAAAAGTTTGTTGAAACTCTTGGACAATAAACGTCTAATCATCGATATCAAATATGTGCTAACTCAGCAGCATTATCATCCACTAAAAAAGTATCTGTTAAAAATAAAATTAATTATTTATGCCAAAGACTTATCTACTTACCCATTGATTCATTTTATAATTATTTAGCAGCCTAATGATAGAAAATAGCTTCATATGAGATATTCCATAGATGATTTCCCATTAGCATCTTCTTGGTTTCTCATAATGAGAAAATGCTATTTAATAATGTCTCACAAGTAATATTTCTCATACGTCAAACAATGCTCAAATTAAAAAAAAAAAAAAACTTAATGATATTAAGTTCGTATAATGAGAATATATTTTGGGGAAAATAGAAAAAAAATTATCTAATAATAAATATAAGAAAATACTCATGTATAATATGAATAATTTCTTTTGATTAAATAAAAATTTATTGTCTAATAATAAATATTTTTATTTTTTTAAGTAGCTCAAAGAAAAGGAACCTGTCCTTGCAAAGAAATCTTTTTTTTTTTTTGGTGGGTGGGGAATTAAGAAGTATATTTTGATTTAACTCCCACTTAGTATGGCATGCCGCGTGTCAAACTCCCCAACGGTTTGATCAGCCGCTCCGCTTTGCACCGAATCTTTCCCTCTATGGACAGAATCCGCAGCGCCGTGGAATATTTTTGCCTGCTATCTTTCCGCTTTTTAAAAAGTTTTTTGTCCGCATTGACCGCATGCGACTTAGGTTTTTTTTATAACTTTTTTTTTTTTCTTAAATCAATTTTTTATAATAAAAAATTAATCCCAAATCAAGCCTTAGGCTTCATTTGGGATGACTTTTTATTACTTTTGAAAACAGAGATGTAGTACAAATTAAAAGCCGTCCACCCAGTTTGGGATGACTTTCTTATGGCTTCTTAAGTCGTCTCAAACGAAGCCTAACTCGTTCTCTTCCAAACTGAACGGTGATCATTGCAAGAGCCGCATCTTAAGGGATGTTGATTTGCTAAAAAATAGATATTTGATTTGAAATAAATGAAATATAAAGTAAAATTTGGAGTTAATGAGATTTATGCTCTAATTAAAATTCAATATATTCCACTCCATTGTCACCACCGGCCACAGGCAGAGATTCACCCATTGCCGGGCCGTATTACTTGTTGGCACCCCTTCTCCCTACACTGTCGGCCCCTATATTCGCCGCTGGCCATCTCGGCCCTATTCTTTTTTGGTTTATATTATTATTTTGTTTCAAAATCAAATAAAAAATAATCTTATACATTTTTTTATACAATCATCCTAATAATATCAAAATATTTTTTTACACTGAATTCTATTTTCAGGCGTCCAAAGAGCCCCAAAAAAGTGATGGATTTCGAACGAATAACGTCAGTATGCAATCACTTTTCGCTATTTAGTGCTGTTTTTATGCGCCTTTGTTTTATTCTTTTTTATTTTTTACTCTTCTCTTTCTCTCTCCCTCTCTCTCTCTCTCGACTATCTTTTGTGAGAGCCAAAGCTTTATTTTTTATCTTTTATGCCAATAAAATTTGCTCTCTGCATTTTCTCAAAAAAAAAAAAAAACATAGAGATTTAAGAAATTTTTATTTAAAACAAATATTTTGTGTATTATTATTATTTTTCATTTTAAAAAGATAATAATGATTTTCATCACTACAATGCAATATTATATCCTTTGAATTTATGCAATTAATTATACATATTTTTAACATTAAATTCTTGCATTATTCGGATTTTGACAAAAAGAAAGAGTTATAATTTTGTTATATATTTAATATTTTGGTGAAATTTTAAAGAAATAAATGTATATAGTGTTAATTTTATAAATAAATAATTTATTTATTATTTATGTAATTACATGTAAAATTTAACTTCTCATCATAAAAATTTAAAAAAAAAATAATGATAAATTTACTACTAAATAATTGTGACAAGTTTGTAAAAAATAGAGTAATGATAATAAAAAAATTTATTATATGCATTGTTATTCCTCTTTTGTTTGTTATTGTTATTGTCATCTTGTGAGTGGCTCGCAACGTATGTGTGGTTTAGGTCTGATGGAGAAAAGTTGAAAAAGGAGAAAGAAATGATAACTTAAGCTTAATGAATGCACCATCTCAACAAATTGAAAATGACAAAATAAGTCTATGTTCTAATTTCAAAAGCATAATGTTTTGTTGGATCTTGAAAAAGCTTCATCAATCACTATATACAATACTATCATCTCAACTCCCTTTATTCTTTAGAATATTTTTGCTCTATCATAATTAATTTGAATGTCTTGCATATTATTTACTTGTTTATTTATTTATTTCAAGGGTAGGGAAGGATTTGAGTGTGTTAATTGCAATTGAATCAAGACTTAGAGTGATTAAATTGTTCAATCTAATTTTATCTTCAACTTTTATAGCCATTTTTCTTGCTTTTCTACTAACCCTCCCCTTCATTGTTTGACTATTACTTTCTTATTTCCCAGTTATCACATTATAGGGATTGAGCTAGTGGAGATCACAGCCTGGAGTAAGAGCGGGAGAGTGAGAGACAAGGGGGGCTTTGGAGTTTTAATTTGGACTCAAGCAGAAGACATCGAGAGTGAGGAAGGAAGATCTTCGAAGAACTATTGTTCAATTCTCATTTAGGAAATGATAAAGTGGGAGTTTGTGGAGGTCGGTCGGTTGTTTCAAGGGTTTTATCCTGATGTCCAAACTTGAAAGTTGGTCATATGAATGTGGTTTGCTTCTTTTTCCTTTTGTGGCTTATGATCTTGCTAAGTTGAAATATGATCTTAATTGAGTGTCACATAGTTTTTCTGTTTGATATAGGGGTGTCAATATTTGACACGACCTGAAAATCTGACACAAACCCGACCCGAAAATTTCGGGTTTGGGTTAATCCAAACCCTAAATAGGTTAGGTTCGGGTTGACCCAGAAACTTGAAATTGGCCAGTTTTTTCCATTTTGACCCAAAACCCAAGATTGACCCATTTTGACCCTAAAACCAACAATTTTTGGTCAGCCCCGGGTCATTCGTGTCATGTTGGGTTGACCTGGACCATAAGTGGGGCGGGTTCTGGTCTGAAAAACCGACCAATATGCAAAAATGATTCAGGTTCGGGTTGACCGGAATAGTGCCAGGTTAGTTTTGGGTTCGTTCCGAACCCGACCCATGACCCAAAATTGACCCCCATTGATTTATAGAATGGTTTATCATCTGAGATATTAATCATTTATTCTAGATTTATGAGAAGCTTGTAATCTATATTTTCATTTGAGAAGCAATAAAACCTAAGTATATCTTTCTTCACATAGATGTAAGCACATTTATCCGAACTACACATATCTTCTTGTTCATTTTTCTCTATGATTGTTCGTTTGGTTCTTCTAATGATATATGTTGATAAGGTGCCTGCAATTAAAGTTTTTTTAGGTCATAGTAATTCCTATTTTCTTTAAAGTGATCTTAATTAAAATCAATTTTCATATATCCTATTGATTTTTATGATTATAATTGTTAATGATTAAATTCACTAATTAGTTTTTTTTATGAAAATAATTCATGGTTAGTTTTATTTATGTTGTATATATCTAAATGCATAGTTCTTTGCAATATAAGTTTATAAAATTAAAACATAAGAATAATTTACTTTTAATATAAATTAGAAGAGGCTTATGATATTATTCACTATTTTTTATTTTGTTTTTTACATGATTTTTATTGCTCTAACTTGTAGGAAAGTTTATTTGCAATATATACACCTTATTGATATTTTAGTTTGTGGTTGCGAACTTGAAATATGAAGTCCTACTACATAATTAAAATCATTTAAAAATGTTTAGTTATTTAGGCTTCATTTGAGACGGTTTTCTTGCAGCTTCTTAAAGCAGTTTTTTAATATAAAAAGTAAAATTTTTTTTACAAAAAATTTACTTTTAAAAAATAGTAAAAAAAGTCGCCCCAAACAAAACATTTGAATCTTAGGTAAATCATGTGCATGTGATTTAATAGAGGTTAACAAATTAGTGCTATAGCAATGTTTAATGATTAGATAGAATGAGTGTTTCTAAGGAGAAGATTGGGAGCTTTGATAAAAAAAAATGATTTCTCAATTTGATGAAAATGTATGACCGCCATTTTGGTCCAAATAAAAACCAAGACTTTAGAATGCAAGAGCAATTTTGCGTGGTTCTTTAGATGCAGATAATAATAATAATAATAATAATAATAAAAGAATTCATGGAATTTGCATGTAGTATGCTTTTGAGTGTGAAGGTACTCCATAAGGTCGATAAGAAAATGAATATTGTCGTAGGGATATAGCTAAAATTAGATAATATGCCAATAACGATGTGTGTCAATATTTGACATGCCTTAAAAATTTGATTCGAAAATTTTAGGTTATGGTCAACCCGTTTCACAAACGGGTTGGGTTCAGGTCGAATTCGACCCATTTGGAAAAATGGGTCGGGACCAGGTTAACCTGAAACCAGAATTCTACCCAGGAAAAACAAGTCTGTTTCGTCATGTCCCGTCAACGTTGACCACTTTTGACATGAGTTGCATCGCCTACAGATAGGGGTGTCAATTTCGGGTCACGGGTCTGGTTCGGGTCGAACCTAAACTGACCCGGATGCAAACGGGTCGACCCTAACCCGACCTGGGTAGAGAAACGGGTCGAAAATCCAAACCCGGACCCGACCCGGCGGGTTGCCAAGTTAACCCGACCCAACTCGGCGACAGAGAAGAGCTTGGTTTCGCGGCATCAAGCTGCAGCGTCGCGGGGCGCGCGGCATGAATATTGTTGCTAGGGATATAGCGCAGCACGCGGGGCGCGGCACTGGGCGCCCAAGCGCAACAGCGCGGGGCAGCATCGCGCGGAGGGATTGGCAGTAGTGGGCGGCGCTCGGGACAGCGGGCGGCGTGGGCGAGGCAGCTGGCAGCGGGCAAGGGCGGGAATCCAATTTTTTTTAAAATAAACGGGTTTTCGGGTTGACCTGGCCGCCGGGTCAACCCGAACCCAACTCATTTTTTTAAACGAGTCGAATCTGCGAACCCGAACCCGACCCGTTTGAACGTCCAACCCGGATTTTCTGGGTCGGGTTTTCATGTCGTGTCAAATATTGACACCCCTACCTACAGAGCCCTGCATTGGGTACCAATACCCACACTGACCCATGTACCCGACCATACCCAATGGGTATGGGTGGGTATGGGTACGCCCATGGCCTTGTGGGTGGGTAAGAGTGTGTACTCAACATCAGGGGATAAATCAATTTACATTGCTAATCACCATATATCTTATATTACAGCAATCCTCACTACATAGTGTGCAGCACTTAACTACACTGCGGCATCAGTAAATTTATATATGCATCTTGAAAGTTTGCAATAAGAGCAAAGGGAAACAAGCCTCAAGAGTCAAGACCATCAATCCGTGGCAAGCTGCGTTCAAAAAGCCTGGAAAGTGGGTGTATATGGCATCTTGAAAGTCTCCATGGGTGGGCGAAGCCTGCCCAAGTAAAGCATGGGCACCCAACTAGGACCCCATGTATGGCTTTGGTCGCTTGCCCGCCGTCATTGTCACCGCTGACTCGTCGAGCCACTGATGCCTCACCCCGCCTGCGGCCTCACGGTCCCAGTTCATCGTCGATTCGCCGAACTGCTAACGCCTCACTCAGCCGCGGGTCGAGTCGGGTCAAATCATCAACCTGCGCTTGTCGAGTCTTGGTTGAAAAACTTGACCAACATGCAAAAATGGGTCTTGTTCAGGTTGGGTCAGCAAGTGTCGCGTCAATTCCAGGTTGGACCCAAACTCGACCCGTGACCCAAATTTGATTGCCCTAACTATAACTAAAATCTATCGAATCAAACTTACCATAAGGGTAAATTGTTTGGATTTAAGATGTCCAAAACAAGGAGTTATGAGGAAAATATGGATGATTTCGATACATTTATCATAGATTTAAAGATTTTTGGTGTCAAGATAGAGATGAAAATCAAGATATTACAATTTTGAACTCATTACCTAAATCGTATGCTCATTTTGTTGATGTTATGAAATATTCTCTGAATACTTTGTTTTTTTCAAAACAAAAATTATATTAAAACCAAAAGGATGATTACAAGAGTTTCAAACTATTTTAAAATAGAAGAAAATATGAATCAAAATTAAGAAGAAATCATAGGAATCACTAAATATAAATACCAGAGAGAGGTCAAAGAAGAAAGAAAAAGATAAAAAAAATTTCTAGTATTTGTGATTATAAGCTTTTTTTATTAATCTGTTTAAATTTTAATTCGAAAATCTTAAATTAGATACATGAATTTAGGTTGGCAGGTCAGATTTGAATCATCCGAAGGAGATCCAACTCAACTATGCTTAGCACAAATTTGAGTCGTTTATCATATGAGTAAAAATGTTTGATCCAAAAAGTACTTAACACGAACCCACTGATTAACTCAAACACGACCTGCATATTATATAGATCATATATATTTTTTAGCTATGACGACCTGCTTAACTCAAAATGACTATTTAACTCGAGCGTAGTTAATCCAAAATTCACTTGTTTCGCTCAAACACAATTGATAGTCGAATAAATTTCAAATCAATTTCACTTTTTTGTGTTAACCTAAACCCAACTTAAAAAATTAATCAATTTGAAATTCTAGTCTGGAACCATACCCGAATAACAATTGGATCAACAACCTGAACAGAAATGTTTCAAGTTGAGCTTGAATTAGGTTGTTGGATCGAATCATTTATTGGCACTTCTAACTTATGGTGACTATAGAACCAAGAACTAAACTAGCATATATAAAAATATATATATATATTAATTTGATGATAATTGTTCTTTTTGTATTTCCATTTGGCTCCTTATTGGTAATATTTATCTAAGGGAAAAGCAAAAGTTTGAAATCTTAACCTTAATGATTATGTGCTTGAAGAATTTCCACCACCACCACCGCATCCTTACCCGTAGGGTGGAAATAATAAAGCCACCGAGAATAGGTGAATGGGCTATGACAGATAAGTATTGGAATTCAAAAATTAAAGACCGTCAAATCAAGATACTTTTAGCTAGGTGGATAAATTAATTCACCAAAACACCCAAAAAAAAAAATATATATATATATATATATTTATTTTGATTTAGGGTTTATTTAGAAAGATTATAGTAATCTATAAATTTAAATATGAAATTATTATGAAAAAAATTATTATAGACTTAACCATAAAATTTATGTAAAATAATAATAATTATGTAGCAAATAGATCGAAGTGTGGCAATTAGGGGTGTCAATATTTGACAAGACTCAAAAGCCCGACTAGGCGAAAATTTCGAGTTAGGTTCAATCCGTTTCGCAAACGGGTCGGGTTCGGGTTCCCAGATTCGACCCATTTGGAAAAATTGTTCGGGTTGACCTGAAAACCCAAACTTAACCCAAGTTAATCCGTTTGGGAAAACACACGAGTCACGTCTCGTCCTGTTTTTTCCCATCCCATATCATCGTTGCCGCTATCGGCTGTGCCATCGCTCTCGTCGCGTGAAGTCTTCTCGATGTCTCCATAATGTGTGTCGTCACTCTCACCTCGCTGTCTACCCGCAACGTATTCCAATGCTGGCACGCTGCCATCAGGCCGTCCGCAATGCTGCTGGCCTCGCCTCACTGTCCGTCGGCAGTGCTGCTGCCTTACTTCCATGCCACCTATCTGCGCTATGCCAGGCTTACCCACTGGCAGCAGTGGCCCGCGCTCAGACTCGGCCTCGTCGCGCTCTGCCAGGCTCACTCACCTGCACGCACGACCCAAAAACCCGCATGCGTGACGCAACTATGCCCATTCCGTGTTCACAAGTCGGGCTGGGCCAACCCGACAACCAGTGCGGATCGGATCTGAGTTGGATTTCGTGACCCGTTTGCAAAAGCAGGTCGGGTTCAAGTTGGGTCAATTAGTGTCGGGTTGGTTCCGGGTTTGACCCGAACTCGACCCGTGACCCAATTTTGATAGCCTGACAATGATCTATCATTCCCATAAGCACACTTAACCAAATAACAAATAAAAGTAAAAAACAATCTTGTGATAATTTGTAATAATTTTAAAAACTATTTTAATCAATTTTTTATGGATGTTTAATTATTTTGTTTTGGTATTGCTTGCATGATGAAATATTATTTAATATGTGATCATTCTGCTATTTTTCTCAGCATAGAAGATTAACTATCATAATATTTGAAGGATGTGTAGATGATTGACTCAAAGGGCATTGCTGACATAAAAATTCATTAGGTCATTGATGAAAAATCTACCGGTAACCCAATTAACCAATGTAAAATCTACGAAAAGTCCGCCGAGCATTTGTAAAAATATGACAAAAATCACTATTTTCTGGTGAAGCGTAATCACCTAATCGCCCTACAAGCCGACACCATCTCAAGGTGCCTTTTCTCTCTCTCTCTCTCTCTCTCTCTCTCTCTCTCTCTCCTCTTTGCTTCTTTTCATCGCCGAGTTTTAGTCTGATTACCAACTTTATCGGGACGCTTCGTTTGGTCTCTTCCTTTGGATGGCCAGTTCGATCTTTTGGGCTGTCGTTCTTATGTGTTACTGCAGTTCTCTGGTTTGTCTTATTCTAACTGGATGCAATCCTGTAGTTTTGGCTCCTTATTACTTCTTTTTTATGGGATCTCTCTGTGTTCTGGATGGTCCGTTCTGCTGCCTGCTCATGGATCTTTTGGCAACCAAGGAAGAGTGGTTTTGGCTACTGACATCTCCTGTGATGCTAGATAATATGTTGGTTCCTATACCTGAGTCCAATTTTCTATGTTTTAATCTCTTTAGTTTGTAATGGTTTTGTTGTTTGTTTTATCTCGGATTCCTTCCAAGTCTTGTTTGGATAGGGCCATTTTTGAAATCCTTTTGTTTTAATATACGGGTCAAGCCCAAAAGTTCCCCAAAAAAAAAACTTTGTCGCGCTGACAATTCCACCAATGTATTCACCGAGCTTGAATGCACTGGACTATTCGTATATGTGCAATGACCTACAACTCACTAGGGATGTCAATTTCGGGTCACGGCTCGTATTCGGGTCGAACCTGGAACTGACCCAGCACTATTCAAGTCAACCCGACCCCGACCCGCTTCGAGTTCGGGTCAACCCGACCCGACCTGATTCGGCTTCAGCAGCGGAACAAAACAGACGACTTTGGCGGCCGGTGTTCGACGTCGGCTTCGTCATCGAGCGACAGCGCGACAGCCTGAACGAGTATGCGGACAGTTTCCACAGCTCGGTTACGCGACAGCAGGGGCAGGCGGGGTGCCGGGGTAGGCGGGCAACCGGGCAGGCAGGCACACGACAGCGGGAGGCAGGCGGGCAGGCTACGCTGGCAGTTTCTGCAACTCGATGCACGCAGGCAGTCGGGGCAACCAGGCAGGCGGGGCAGGCAACACGGGCAGACGGGTTTTTCGAGTCATTTTAGATCATTTTCGAGTTTCAGGGTCAACCCGAATTCGACCCGGTTTTGTAAATGGGTCAATATTCTGGACCCGAACCAGACCAGCTTCTGGTTCGGGTCAACCCAAACCCGAATTTTTTGGGTCGGATTCGGGTGGGTTTTCGGGTCAGGTCCAATATTAACACCCATACTACTCATAATGTGCATTAGGGTTGTAAGTGAGTCAAATCGATTCATGAGTCAATTGATTCGGATTTGACTCGATAAATAGCTTGTGACTTGAGCTTAATGAGCTAACGAGTCAAGCATGAGCCAACCCTGACTTGACTAGTTAGCTCACGAGCCGACTTATTTAAAAAAATTAACACAAAATACACTTATTAGTATTTAAGATTTAGGTATAAAATTGTGTAAAATATATATATCGCCTTTTTTTAAAATAATAACAGCATGCCCAAATTTCATTAAATAATTAAGAGATTACATAGAAGGCCCAAAAAAAAAAAACAAAAACAAAAATACAATGCTAGGGAAAATAACCTCCAAAAGAAATGAGCTAAAATAAGCCATTAAGAAGGCCACATAGTGAACTGTCGGACTCAAGAGATGGCACATCCTGCAATCACCCAGCAAGCGACAAGGACCATCCATTGGAGGCATCAAGTCAGAAGGCAACCAGACACAAGTCACAAATGAAGCAAGCACCATCCCGCAAGCTGAACCACCAAGGTTGCTAGCAAGCCAAGGCCAACCAGGAAGCGTGCAAAATGCAACCTCATCATTGTCCAGATCACAAAAATAATGCTCCAAACCGAGAAGCACGGCCGCAACAATATACATCACCTACAAAACAACTACTAATCCAACTGAACTCACAATCAAGAGAGCAAAAACCTTCAAGTACAATGAATACTACACAATCACATAGATCCCCACAGCCAAGAGAACACATCATAAAAGAATGGTAACAACCAATGAAGGAAAAACCAAATAACTAGAACTACTTTCTAGATTTATGCCCTCGACATTTACCGCCTCCAATGAAAGAATCTTTATCAACAACACAACCCACATTCAAATTATATAATGCCTGAATCTCATCATCAAGCCCATCGAATCCTTCCCCAACATCCCCAAAAGGTGAGAAAGATGAGTCATTAAGCCAATCTGATTGCACCGCACAAGAATCTTTCCCTTTTAGATCCAAATGAGCTTTCAATTCATTGTTTGAAATAAGATTAATCGGGACAACGATAAAAGGCACAATAGTAGGTGAGACAGTCGTATCCAACGAAGTCACTATAGAATCATCACTCGCTACAACAAAGGCACAAGAAGGCTCCTTTAAAAACACCTTATCCTCAAGGTTTAAATTAGAAACAACTTCCTTCAGCACCATCACACCGACAATCGTTTGGATATTAGAAGCAAGTGTTATCGGTATATTGTTAACCACAACATTAATATCCTTATAAGTATCTTAAACATAAAAAAGCCAACTCCCTTAAATGATAATTAACTTGCAAAACATAATTATTTACAGCAGGAGCATTAAAATCTGAACAAGCCATATTAAAATTGTCAATACCACCCTCCACCAAAGAAGAGATAGTAGAGGGAAGTGCTACATGCATGAACAATAGAAGGTTCCACAACTTCCAGAGACATAATGTCATTCCCATTTCCCACATAATGCACAACCGGCTTAGCCACAATCAAGGGAACCGAATCACAAATCCGATGTTGGAAAAGACCAGCATCCAAATGAACCACATTATTTTGCAAAGGTAGCTCAACATCAACAACATAATCATTAAGGATAACACGAAGATCCTCAAATTCATTTCCCACAGGTTTGGGAGGAGCCCTATCTAAATGAGGGTGTAGAATAAGGCAATCAATTTTGCTATGCCCCAATGACTTGCAATGTTCACAAAATGGCGGAAAATTTTCATAACAACCTTTTGAACGTACTCTAGGTTATCAGGACCAATCCAAACAGTCTTAGGATAACTTTTGGTAATATCAAGTTCAACAAACACCCTAGAAACAGATGGCCGAGAATCAATGGTAGTGGCATTATCGATTTTCTAAGGGCGGCCAAAAAGTGAACCCAAAGTGTGAAGAATATGTGGTGAGAAAAGATGAGCCCTATGATTAGGCAAAGAGAGATAGATAGGAATGATCAGATATTCCATAGAGACATCAAAAAAAGACGACCATTTAAATAATTTCATGTATCAATCCAAAGCGAAATAAGAATGATGAGAGAAACATTACCAAAAAGTCGCATATTTCTGGCGGAAATTTCACCGGTAATGAGATATTTTCCTGTAGTGAAAACTCTACTATAATCTAAATCATTTACCAGCTTAATTAAAACATGTCTTGAATCCAAAACCGTCATCAAACATTCGCCAATTAACTTCAGATTAAAGAAAAACTTACGAAACAACTCTAGAGGAGGGCAACGGTTCAGAAATTTACCAACAAATGCATACTGGAAGGGTTGAGCCAAAGCAATGATTTCCTCTTCAAAAATCCACAGGGACGGAAGCCTGCGATGGGTCGTAGATTTGAGGTCGGGAAAATCATTCACGAGAGAAGCTCCAGACAAAGCTTCAAGAAATAAACGAGGATAGCTTTTACCATTGAGAAAGCCTTGGTCACTCAAACGAATCGAAGCCATCCGAGCGACCACACGGCATAGGGCTGATCGAAGGCAATAAACTATATATAACCTTCTTATTAAGTGATTCTTTATTAATTTAGCGTTAATGTTTAATTTTTTTTATCATTTTATTATAAGAATTGCCTGAATTATAATCATTTTCTCTCTTTCAAAATCAACGAGCCAGCCCGTGAGCCGATTAAAACTCAAATAAAGATCAAGCTCGAACTCATTTAATTAATCAAGTTCAAGCTCAAGCCTGAAATAACTCGAGCTTAGATCGACTCGTTTGCATTGTGCACTCACCTCTCCATGCCTGGAAAGCTATGCTTTTGAGAGTTTGCTCTTTGAATGAACAAATAGTTGAGTGATAAGATGCCTGATAATAAGAAAAATGTTATCATATCTTAAAATTTTATTATATTTAATTAAAGATCAATTACAACATAGGCTCAGTAAAATAAGTAAATAAATAATTTTAACCATTATTGTAACTCGGGTTATTGCTAATCTCCATCAAAGGCTGTATAAATAAAAAGTTTAAATATAATGATACTCGAGTCAACTTAGCAATTGCAATTTAAAAAAAAAAATTGTCATTATATTGGAATAAAAAATTAGTCATCATGAATCTCCAATTATTAAATTTATTTTTGATATAAAAATAATACATAAATAGACAAATAAAATTTGTTTACTATATTTATTCAAAACAAATATAATAAATTCAGAATTCATTTTGAAAAGAAAAAAAAAAAAGAACGGAGTAGCTTAAATTTCGTTCAAAAATTTGTTTATTCCATTCAATTCATTTAGTTCCATTCGGTCAAAAATTTCGGCCTAGTGTTAATGCCAAGTTGCCGGCCTAGCATACATTCCCAGCTTCTTTGACTGGCCATCTTAGGGGTCAGTGTGCTTCTGCGTGTCAAGCTTTGGGTGTATCTTCTTTGGTTGTTAATGAGAGCATCAAGTAGTATATTTTATTTTAAAATCTCCGCGACACTCCTTTTGCTCTGCTAGGGCTTTGCCCTCGCTGCTCTTTCAGTGTGATTTTGATGCTCTCCGCCTCCGTTTCTCGGTTTGCATCCGTCTGGAGTCTTTAGGAAGGTTTCCTTTCCTTCCCTTCTTGTTGTTCAGCTTTCTCCGTTGTTTTTTTTTTCCTGGTTTGACAGCCTCGTCCTTCCTCCTCCGGCCCTTTGCGGCAGGAATGGCGGCCCGACGTGTTGTTGATCCGGGTTTTTTGAATGCCACATTTAAATCACGCGCGGTCGTTTGTCAATGCCCTTTCTAGTTCTCCCTCGTCGGATTGTTTTCCTGAGCTCCGTCAAGGCTATTTACGTGGTTTAACCTCGTTATGGATTCCTAAGGATGAAATTAGAGCTCTTTATGTGCCTTTTCAATTCTCATTGGTTGGTGTTTTTTCCCACGCGACGTCCGTCTATGGATGATATTCACAATTTTTTTTTTTTTTGCTCTGAAACTTAATTCCGAATTCTCTATCACGGTTCTTGATCAGACGCATGTTCTACTTAAACTTTCTAATGATATAGATTATAACAGAGTGTTTTTCCATCGTTCCTATCTGATGAATAATTATTTCATGAAACTCACTAAATGGTCTCCGCTTCTGAATATCGGTTGTGAATATCCGATCATACTGATTTGGTTTTCCTTTCCTAATCTGAAACATCGTCTTTACTCTCCCCATATCCTACACGCCTTGAGTTCTATGTTCGGTAGGCCCTTGAAGGTTGATACTGCCACTTCTGTAGGATCTAGGCCATCCCTTGCGCGTGTTTTAGTGGAGCTGGACATTACTAAATCTTTTTTTCTCAAATTTGGCTTGGGCCTGAGGTGTATGGGTATATCCAAAAGGTGCAAATGGAGGGTTTTCTTGATTTATGTGAGTCCTGTAAGCGGTTTGGTCATCTTAGGGGTCAGTGTGCTTCTGCATCTCTATCTAATTCCCATTTTCTTTCTGCTGGGAATGTTAAGTGTCAAGCTTGGGGTGTATCTTCTTTGGCTGTTAATGAATATAAGGTTGGGGAGGATCTGTGTCTGGTGGAAACTTCGGTTCCAAGGACTGTTGGCTGTGAGGTTTTTCCTATGGCTTTGACTGAGGGTCATGTTGATTCGGATAATTAAAATGTTAATGATGGAGGCATTAACAGAGATTTCGGTATCCTAGTTATTTGTGTTGATTCTAGTGGGTGTAAGGAAGTTGCTGGTATCAATTGGGATAATGTGGGCATGAATTCTAATGACTTGGGTGCCATGAGTCCTATCCCTTGCTTGGTTAATCATGTTCCGACTCCAACTCCGGGTCCAAACTCTTTTGATGTTCTGGGTCATGATGGTTGTGTGGTTTTAGCCTCTATTCGTTTAGAGGCGCCTGGTAATTGTGATTCTAAGGATATTAAGGGTGTTGAGGCTTTGGTTGTTCATGAAGGGACTCTGAGTGGGAATGTGATTTGTCCTTCTGTTAACTTGGTTTTGTCGACAACTGTTGTTGATATTCATATTTAGGTTGTGTCCAATGCGGAGTTAAAAGCCCATATGGCCGCCTCAGTGTGTAAATCTTGTGTGGACCATTCAGATTGGTTAAATGTGTCCGACGACGATTTTGATGTGAATGAAAATGAGTTCCAAGATACTCATGATAAGTTCAATTCCACGGCAGGCCGATTTGTTGATCAAGCTATTTCTACTGGTGCTGGGAAAATGTCTAAAAATAAATCAAAGAAAAAATAGAGATTTTTGCTGTGCTTGTATGGCTTTTCGTTTGGTTGATGGACTATGATGAGGCAATCATGTTTAACCCTGGCTGTGCCTCAAGCTGGCAATCTTGGTGGTTTGTATGGCTAGTGCCTTTTGGTGTTGCTTATTGTACTTCGGCTGGTTGCTTTGTGGCTTACTCAGTTACTCCGCCAATGAATGGTCATCTCTGAGTTACTCGGTGGATGCAGAATTGTCAGATTGAGTCTTCTTATTTTATCTGCTTAACTAGTCCTTTTGTAGCGTTGGGAGTTTTAGTTTTTGTCTGCGTTGTTGGCTTGGTTTGGCTGTTGTATTTTTTTCTTTTTGTCTTAATAAAAACTTGGGGTTACTCCAAAAACAAAAAAAAAACAAAAATTGCCGGCCCAGCATTCGTCAACTTGAAATCATGGAGTGATTTTTGCACGTTTCTTGACATTTAAAATCATATAAAATCCAATCGATTTGTCCGGACGTGAAAATGAACAGCAAAAATTAATTTAATTTCTGCTCATATTAAAAGCAACTTTTAGCTTTTGATATATTATATGTATATTTATATAACCAAAATGTTCTCTTTTAAAAAGATTTGTTAAATTAGAGAAATTATTTTTTGCGGAGACCGAATGCAGAACGTCATCCAGAGACCAACCAGAATAAGTCACATGAGCAGTACTGAGTCGCAGTACCGAGCAAAAGGTGACGTTGCACATTTTGGTTGGTCTCTGGATTATGTTCGGCTTCCGCACAGAATAATTAATCATTACATTGAGTTCAAATTTATCCTTGAACGATAATCGACTTTCCTAGCAAGCTTACTTGAAGAGCTGAAGAATCCGTGAGTGAGAATAGAGAGTATAGTGGGAGAGTATAGGAGAATTGAAGATCTCAAACAAGCAGAATTTTTTCCTACTAGTTGTGTCATGAACTATTGTCATCTTCCCTTATTGATAGGATTTTGGAGCTTCAAGAAATGCTACATACGGATATTTCATTTACAATGCTACACCATACTCTATACATTTATTGCCCCTTGATTGGTGGGAGAGATGCGATGGAGGATTTGTCTCTAGATGAATGAGACAGTGTCAGCACTTATATATTAGCTTATAAATATGCAAGTATTGTATATATAGTGAAAATAGTTAGGTCAGCATTTTCTAACAAAACTTTTGATCTTGATGAGCTTTGAAATGCTTAGAACAATTTTAAGATGAATACAATCAAATCATATGATCTGCATGAATCTAGAGGTAATATTTAAATTGGAAATTTTTGAAACTAAAATCATGATCATCCAAACTCCAAATTTGACATGGTTATAGTCGAATCGAGCAGCTCGATGAGACGAATTCAACAAGCCAAATATCACTCAATTAATCAATTTAGACATCATTAAGGCATATAAATGCTAAAACAATATTTCATAATCAAGAGAATCAATATTACAATGGAGTGTTTTGGGTTATAATTTAAATTATCAAAATGCTCATCCTAAAAAGTCCATAAATATAGCCACATTCTCTACATGAGGATGAGAAAGAAAGAATGAGAACTATAGAGTGCACTCTTGCATTTTCCAGCCATCATTGTTAACGACCACCTCCAACTATTATAACTGATAACCACCATCGCCACTAACAATTAGTATAAAAAATCACCATCATCTCTATAATACATTTAAACCTGCTATTGGATATAGTTGTCGTATGTGGAAAGTTATTTTCTATAATCTCTATTAGAAAAATCAAGCACAATTACAAAAAAATCTACCTTTGTGAACACTTTATTTCTGTAACCCCCCTCACGAAAAATCTTTCAATAATGAGAAAGGAGGATTATTATCTCACTTATTACAGTAGATTTTTCAACTGATCTAGCCCTCGTGATTTTTTACCATTTAAGATTTTTCACTTAAGAAATTTCTGATCTTAGTATTTTTATCCGTGCATGCTAATTTTTTGTACAACTCTGAGACGTAAAACACATACTCCACCGACTTAAATTTTTTAACACAACAACAATATAAATTATTTATTCATAGCATTCATCTCAAATAAGATTCAAGTGATTTAAAGCTACCATTTTTTATGTAACATCCTAAAATAAAATTTTCACAATTAAAAATCAAAATGTTTTGCTCATGACAGCCTCACAATTAGTTTTCCTGCCCCATATAATCGATTTTGTGGGTCAAGCAAAGAGCTAATTCTCTTGAATTTCTTCAAAATTTTCTACCAAATTTCTCATAATAAGCCAAACTCTCAACTCTTGCCCGCTTTGACCTAATTGGCTCATGATTTTGCCCCATTGATATAAATTCTCAAGAGGTCACGCATTGCAAGATCACTCTTATACGAGCATGTTTAATTTCAGAGTTTCTAATAACATTATGACTGATGTTCTAAAAGGTGCCACAGTTTTTTAAAGTCGGAATTTTATGTTCTTGAAGGGTTTCTCATTAGATGATTTACAGTAAATTTTTATCTTAAATGGGATTAGAGTTTGTGCTAATGTGTTTTGTCTTCATAATGTTTGATAAATTTCTTATCTATAGTTTACCTTCTTTGGTTATCTTAATTAATCACCCACAGCTAGGGGTGTCAATTTCGGGTCACGGGTCGGGTTAGGGTCTGACCCGGAACTGACCCGGGTTCAAACGGGTTGACCCTAACCCGGCCCGGTTAGGTAAACGGGTCGGAAATGTGAACCCGGACCCGACCCGGCGGGTTGCCAGGTTGACACGACCTGACCCGGGAAAACTGATCGCGCTGGGCTAGCGCGGGCAAAATCGCACGCGGAGCGGTCGTGCGGCAGGGAGTGGTCGCGGCGGCAGCGGGGACGCACAGAGAGGTCGCGCGGAGCGGTCGTGCGGCGGGGCGTGGTCGCGGCGGCAACAACAGGGTCGCACGGAGCGGTCGCGCGGAGCGGGTCGCAGCGGAGCAGGGTCGCCCAGCGGGGCGTGGTCGCGGGCAACAGCGGCTAGCGGGGCGAGCAGCGTGGTCGCGGGCAGCAGCGCGTGGCCGGGTCGCGGGCAGCGGCGGCCAGCAGGGTCGCGCGGGGTCGCGGCAGCTGGGCGTGCAGCGGGGTCGCGGGCTGTCGCGCGAATGTTAGGTTAAAACGGGTTCGCGGGTTGACCCAGCAACCCGTCGGGTTAACCCGAACCAGACCCATTTTTCAAACGGGTCGATTTCTGGAACCCGAACCCAACCCGTTTTTCAAACAGGTCGATTTCTGGAACCCGAACCCGACCCGTTTAGAAATCGGGTCGGACCCGGAATTTTTGGGTCGGGTACGGGTCAGATTTTCGTGTCATGTCAAATATTGACACCCCTACCCTCAGCCATAAGTTTGTCCATCTGCGATATAAACAACTGACATATGGCATTGTTTTCATGTCTCTATTTTAGATATTATTAGAATAGCGGAAGAGAAAAAAAGTAAGAGCCTTATTATGCTTAATAAGTCTTAATGTGTAATTAGTAAACAATTAATTAATAAGTCTATTTTCAACAAGTCTTATTTATCGGCAATGTAGAAACTCATATATGCAAATTGGGCAAAGTTATTGCTCAATTAGCTTCTAAGATTTTGTTTGGGATAGCTTTTTAAAGCGATTTTTAGTATAAAAATTTATAGTTCAAGACATTTTTAACTAAATCTGCTTTAGAAAGGAGTGAAAAGTTATCACAAATGAAACCTAAGCCTTCTACGCTTTATTTTCTTGCGTTCGATTCAAGTTTACTAATTCTATCTTGCAATTATTTAAAAAAAAAAACCAGCATAAGGATAATCTAATGCATTTTATATATGTTATAATGAGCTTCAAAGATTTTTTTTTTATTTGTACTTAGACTAATTCAATCTTTGAATATTACATGTAGTATAAGTCTAAGCACAAATTTAAAAATTTTGAAGCTTACACTGATGAAAAACATATCTGAGTATCTTAACATAATTGCTTTCGTCGCCATTTGATTAAAAATGGATGGCTTATTAGCCCTTTTGATTTGTTTGGATACGGCTATTTTGATTCCCGAAGATTTTTTTTGGTGATTATTATTAGTCTTTAAGGGTTTGTTTGGGAGAACTTTCTCACAGTTTTTTAGAAATCTCTATGATGAAAATCTGTTTTTTTTTACAAAGAGAATAATTAAGTTGTATTCCCAATTGTAACTTCACGATCAACTTTATAAAAACTGCAGCTTTCCCAAACAAACCATATTCTAACATTAGTAAAGTTATTGTAAAGTTTTTGTTTTCAAATACGATTATTGTTTATGAGATTGAATATAGTTGCAAATAATTTTTTTATATAAAAAAAATAAATGCATAATTATTTTTTAGTTACAATTATTTTGTATTTACACTCATATCTCTCATAAATATATTTAAGGGAAGTTTTTATAGGATTGCAATTTTAATAATTTTTTTTTCAATATCTAAATTATATTAGGTATTTTGCCACAGTATACCAAAATAATGACATAAGCTCAAAATTTTGAAGGTAAAAATTTTCATCCAAATGGTAATTAGGCCCTGCACCTTAAGACAATTTATCCAATTGGCCCCATAGAGAAGAATTTACTCTATTCAGTTTAGTTCCAATTGATCAACTCAAGGCCCAAATGTACTGGAATTCATGCAAATTTGTTGTCATTGAAATCATTATAGTGAGAAACTCATTTTTCTTGAAGTTCGCAATCAGATTGAGGCTTCGTTTGAGACGGCTTTTTTACCGCTTCTTAAAATAGCTTTTAATACTCAAATTTTAATTTTTAAACTAAAAAATTATTGTAAGAAGCAATAAAAAAACGTCTTTTAAAGTTGTTGTGCACAGATTCTTTGATGAAAAATTTCTTAGAAGCTGCAAAAAATCAATGGCCAATTTAAGACATTGTTTGGGACATCTTTCTTACTGTTTAATAATGCAGTTTTCTAGCACAAAAATTTTTAAGTCTAAAAAAATTTTGTACTAAAAAGTTGCTTTAAAAACAGTAAAAAAACCATTCCAAACAAATCCAAAAACTGTAATTATGGTTTGAAAAACAAATCAATAAAAAAGATATCACAAATAAAGCTTTAAGATCTATTTTAGACAATTGTAACTTTTTATAAAGATAGTTGTAAAGTAGTTAAGTAGAAAACAACTTTTTTGAAAAATGCTGTAAAAAACATCTTCCTACTATAAAATTTTGTTGGAACAGAAAAATATCAATAATCAAATAAAAATTGTGATCGTTACCTAAAAAGTACAGCATAAGTTGTCCCGCACGAAGTTTTAGTTATTCAATTAACTTTTGGTTGAAAATTTTCAATTCTCCTTTGTGTGCTTTGAACATTTAATTGAAATAACATTTGATCAAATGAATTTTTGTGATCCCATCAAAAATATATATATATTATATAGTTCATCAATGCAAATCTCATTAAAGTATTTTATTGTCCTAATTTTTGCAGATTATCTTACATTGCAATGCATGCCAGATATTCATCTGGTCAATCGTTAATCAAAGGACTATAGAAACAAATTTATGATGTTATTCTTATAGCGATCGCACAAAATCTTGATTCAACTTGTCAAAATTATGCTCATTTTAGGGTTTGTGTCACCAAATTAAACTAATTTATGGATGTTCAAATTATTTGAATCAATGCTTGGATGGACTTGAAACAACTAATAAAAGAGATGACATAGTCATATAGAGTCAACCATTCCTATCACATGCAAGTAGTTTCTAAATACTAATTATATTTGTTATGTCATCAAAATTATCTTGATCGGACACGAATCTCTAGACAAAAATTAAGTTGGAAACTTCAAAAATTAAATCTGGGATCATCTGAACTCTGATTTCAATAAGCTTAAAGTCAAAGTAAGTGTCTTGGAAATGCAAACCCAACGACACCAAATTTAACTCAATCTGAGCCCAAATGGGTCTGAATAGAAAGCCCGAAGAGCTGTTGGAAGGTTCAAACCACAATTTGGATTATCAAATGGTTTCAAAACATGACATGCTTATAGTCGAATCGAGCGGCTCAAAGAGACAAATCCAACTAGCACAAGATCGCCAAATTCTGATATCATTAAGACCTTCAAATATGTGACGAACGGTCCACGATCAAGGGATTCAATATCGGCCGTTCATCCAAACCACTCCCCATTTTCCCTTGATCCTCCTCTTTACGGGTTATGCCATCATCAAAAAATTATAAATAGCCCCTCATTTCTCTTAGGAGGGAACCCAGGTAACAAGGAGAAGAAGAAGAGAAGAGAAGAAAAGAAGGAGCGAAGAAACTCCTTCTCGACCACCACCGGAGTTCATCCCGACTTTCAAGTGACGTCGGAGTTCCGCCCAACTTTCAAGTGACGTCGAAACTCCACCCTATCTCCAAGTGACGCCGAAACTTCGCCTGTCTCAAAGTGACGCTGAAACTCCGCCCGATCTCCCTGTGACGTCGGAATTATGTCCGATCTCCAAGTGACTCTAGAGTTTTGCCTGAATAACATCTAACGCCGGAGTTCTCCCCGGCTGCCGACTGACCTCGGACTTCTACGACACGCCGGACCTCCGCTTGTCACTAGATTTCTACCCAAGCCGGACTTCTGCTCGTTGTCAGACTTTCACGAGACATCTATCTGATGCTATATTTATGTCCATTGTTGAACTTTTACCCAACGCCGTCTTTCTGACCTCCATCATCAGACAACGGTTCTACCAACCTCCGTCGCCCGCCGACTACGTTCCTTCTGGCTTATGTCACCCATCGACTACTGTCCTTCCGACCAAACGAATATGTCAACAGTGACTCTTTGTATTCTCATCATGTACTTCATATAATGTACATCAAGCTAAGGACTTCCCCCTAAGGAAGAGCCTCATTTGTAATCGACTGCAAATAATAGTGGATTCATTCAAACTGAGCTAGGCCTCGTGGTTTTTCCCCCTTTTTAAGGGGGTTTCCATGTAAAACTCTTGGTGTCTCATAAATGCTACACCCTCTCTCTTTTTATATGTATGTGTGATGGATCTTCGTACAACGCTAAGATGTTAAACTTTATATTTCTCTACCACCGTGAATACTCCATGACGCAACAATATTAATTTTACATATTATATATATGGGGAAATTATTTATGTATGAAAAGATTTGTGAGGTAATAATTGAACAATATTATTTTAAGTCACTAATTTGATCATTTATCACCTTTCAAAAAAGATTAATTATTTAAGTACTATAGAACTCTAGTTGTGTTGCATTAAAATTGGTAGTGACTAACGGTGTCAAAAACGGGTTGCAGGTCTAGTTTGGGTCGAGCCCCATGTTGACTCGCTGCTATTGGACCCAACCCAAACCCAATCTATTTTTGTAAACGGATCAGAAATTACAACCCCGACCCGACCCACCGGGTTTCTTGGTTCACTCGACCTGACCCGATTAGTTAATTTAAAATGGGTTGCAGGTCAAACTACATGCGTCATCAGCGACTAAAGATGTGACCTTTAACAGGCGTTGAAAGAGGCCGACGCTAGGGAATTAGGGAAGCCAGCAGGAAGATGGCTAGTAGGTGGGAGGTCAGGGATGGTTGTGGGGTTGTTGTTGTAGTGAGGGAGAGGACTGGAGGTGGAATGATCGGGTTGTGTGGTAGCAATAATAAGGATGGCTGTAGAGGAGCACCAACTGGTGAGGGGTGGATCTGATGGGTGTTGAAGCCTTGGTCGGATGAGGGAGAGATAGGCACGAGCACGACGACGGTGGTGTGCTCTTTCCGTTCGAACCAGAGATGAAGGAAGGAGGGAGCATCGCCTGTGTCTTCTAGCATGAGAGTGAGGTGTGCGTCTTACACCTAAGAGGGATCGATTCGGTGAGGAAGAGAGGGGAGCGGGCGAGCGAGGCGGTGAGACCAAATTTGAAATGAACCTTGGCTTTCAGGTTGACCCGAACCCGACTCGGAATTTGAAATGGGACAACAGTTGGAAAGCAAATCTGACCCATTCTTAATTACCAAAGCATTTTTATATCTGCCAAAAGTTTGTATGTTTTCAGCTCAAAAAAAAAAAAAAGTTTATATGCTTTTAATTTTCAACCTCTTCTAGATAAAGTTTTCCTTCTACTTGATGGTTGAAAAGCAAAACTTCTCTTGCTTCAGTCAACTGAGGTTTAGCAGGCCTAGAGGGTTGTTATACCAAAATCTTATTATAAATTTATCAACAAAATTTATAATAGATTTTTATTTCATGACAATATAAATATTAAAAAGTAAAAAACTACATCTTATCTCATGAAAAATTATTTACAAGTCTAAGCACTTAGGTCATGGTTTGGTAATTCCTACAATTTATGCTTATAAGATGGCGATTATTTCAATATTAACTTTATTTTATGATTTATTTAATTAATTTTTATAGTCAACTATAACAAGCTTAATTAGGCCCTCAATCTTTCAGAAAGTATTGTATCGCTATCACCTTGACTTGAGAAACGCAGTAGGAAGCCACCAGATGGCATGATTATTTCTTCAAAATTAGTACGCACTTCATTATATATTTCAATATCATCAACAAAGGAACCAAACTGAAGCCTCCAGTATGGAATCTTACACCTCCATTTCTCACAAGTTGCTCATGGCTGCTTTCCTCTTCCTTCTGCTCATCTGCCCCAATCAATCAACAAGAACCCTAAGCGTTCCTCTGCAGATAGGTCAGCACCATCTCTCTTTCTCTCTCTCTTTCTCTCTCTCTCTCTCTCCCTCTCTCAGCAAGAGATGCAAAGCCATCACATCTCACCGGACCGGAGAACCTTCCAGTACCGTTTGGTACTGGCGCTCCGTACCGTGCCCGGCACCGAGCACGGTACATTTTTGAGGTGACGTAGAGCATTTTTATTGATCTATGGACGACGTCTGGATTCCGCATAAAATAATTTGTCCATTCTTTGATGAGTTGAGCATATTGATTGGAAATTTAAAGATCTTCTTAGTGAAATTTCAATTATAAAATCCCTTTACTCTAAAATTTGCCCTCCAAATCAATTGGAATTTGAAGGAATAAGCAAATTGAACATTTCCAACTTTAGGCTTATTTGTAATTCCGTATAGGAAGGCCTAATTCTTTTAATTTGGTAGTATTAGAGGGATGTGCCAATGGAGATTAAGACTTCGTTTGGGATAGTTTTTTTACTGCTTCTTAAAGCAGTTTTTTAGTACAAAATTTTTTAATTTTTGTACTAAAAAGTTGATTTAAGAAGCAGTAAAAAAGATGTCTCAAACGAAACCTAAAGGTTGATTTGTTATACTAAAGTAAGAATTTCTTTGGTGATAAGCAAATGACTTGTAATTGTGCATGATTGCAGCAGCTGAAGGCTTGACTCCATCTCCTGGACATAGGAAGCTAGGGAGGGCAGGGGAGCTAACGCCTCCTGCACCAGAGGCCAACCGTTACACCCCTAATCATCCATCAACCCCAAAGCCATAATAAAGGGATTCTGCAACAAGCTATAGTTTTTTTTTTCTTTTTATCAGAACTTTTTTGGCTTATAATTTCATATTATAAGGCAATATAGTTGGCCGTAATTTGTTGTGCTGTGCGTTACAAAGATACAACTTGCTTTCTGTGTTTTGTTTTGAAGGCTGTTTCTTTTTTTTTTTTAATTTAATTTAGGGGCTTCATTTAATTGGCTGACGGTAGGAATAATATTTTTTTTTTTTTGCTACTGTTTTAATGTGCGAAAATTAATTTTTTTTTTTTTCTTTCAAAGAATTTTAGACTCTAAAACTTATAGATTGGCTCTATAAATAGTTAATATTTCTATAAATTTAGGGGAGGATCTGAAAGAGGATTTTATATGAGAGAATTATGAGATTTAGATATTACAAAGCTTTGTGTAATGACCCGTCAGCAAAACTGGGTCAAGGTTGTATTTTCTGACCCGTCTGTAAAAAACAGGACGTGCTCCGGTCGTGTAAAACAATGACGTATCAATGTTGGATTCAACTCAAATCCAACCCATAACCCGATTTTGACACCCCTAGTATATGTTGATCCAACAAGTTCAATGCAACTCGCCACCAAAGTCAACATTTATAGTCACGGATGTCACTTGCATTCGCTAACCCTCGACATTGCCGCTAAGATTGGCCCCGAAAAAAAGAATAAAATCTATTTTTGTCATCACCAATCTAGTCCAACTCTTAATCAACACCCAACTTCACCAAAATCTTCAATGCCCAATATCATCACCATCATTGACTCCAAATATTACTATAAATACGGACACTCAATATTACAACCATCGTTGACGACTTCGTCACTATTAATGTTTATAGATGTCTTCTTGGTCATTAATCTCCCCCTTAAAAGAAGAACATAGTTAATAGTTGGACGTCTATAAATGTCTTTTTTTTTTTTTAACAACTCTAATATCTTAAGACTTAAGAGCTTTGAGACACATTTGAATTTAAAAATTGACTAGAAAATTGGGGGTCAATTTTTTGAAAATAAAAAATATAAATTCAAACTATTATATTTTAGGTCAAAATATTCTTATATTATTTTTTGGCATTTTTCTTCCTATGTGCATCGGTCCCACTTGCAATTGGACTTTTTTTCCTTTGAACAAGTAGTGGACAAATTAATTTTAAAATAAATGAGGAAACAAAAATTATATAAAATTTACGAGGGCCCTAAAATTTTTATATTTTCTGTAACTATAAAATATAATGTATGCGAAACTTCCATTCTCTCTCTCTCTCTCTCTCTCATTAATAATAATAATTAATTAAAGAAGAAAATAATCCTTTAATTGTAACCGTGAATCTCTAACCTTATTCGGGTCTTTTTTTTTTTTTTTTTTTTTTTTTGAGACTTAATAATATTAGTCAAAGTTTTTTTTTTTCTGAAGGGTAAGCACCATTGTCTTAAAACTAATAATTATTTAATTTATATAATTTATATTAAGATGAGCTTACAAAATTGTCATATACAGCATTAATTTTAAAAATATTATAATGAAAAAATAACTCCGAAATTTACTGAAGTTATTTTAAAATGAATATTGTATATTAAAATTTTAAATTTTATTAATCTTAAAATAAATTTAATAATTTTAAATTTATTAATATAAATTATATCAGAATATATTTAAAAAAATATTTCCATTTGAAGAAGAGATAAGTTTTACATTTTTATATTTAAAAGTTTATATGGAACAACCTTATAAATCTTTAACATCATTTTTATATATAAAGATCAGAAGATGTGCTGTTAGATAATGATGTTTTTTGTAAATCATATTTGCCTTAGACGCGTGAACAAATACGTTAATTGTCAGGTGGCAAGGAGTGATTATTCCGTCAGGTTACTGAATGCATCCGGAAACCAATAACAAAATTCCACATCACTAAAGTGTTCGGTACCGTGCTCGGTACATCGCCCTCGGCACACTCGGTATGCTCGGTATTTTCAACGGACGTAATAAAAAATCGGTGGCAAGAGATCCCCAACCGTACCATTCACAAAACGCAAACTAGCAGAGACTGATTGAAATTTTTTGTTTGGAATGATTTTTTTATTATCTTTTAAAATAAATTTTAATACTAAAAAATTATTCTAAGAAACAATAAAAAATTGTCCTAAATTTTAAAGAATAGCTTAAAAAACCAAAAAAAATGTTCTTCTCTTGCAATTTAATTAGACATGTTGACAACTATGTATCCCAATAAGTGGATAAAAGCTCATCGAGGAGACTCGAAATATTTATTGTGGAGTGAGGACTTAAATGGAGTTGCTTGCCTAGCCAGGCTAGCCTGAGGATGCCACTCACTCCAACTGATCAATGAATCACTGATCTAGTTAGAGGGGGCAACTCATCATAGCTCAAGGAGTCAGTGGCCAATCTCAGATAGCTGCTCGTAGAGTGTCCGAAATTATATAAATACAAGGTCAAAAAAAAAAAAAATGAGGAGAAGAAAAGGATTCAATATATAGTGTTAATCTATCATGCAAGTAGAGATTACAGTAGATATATAGTACTGTTAATCTACCAAAGCTCGTCTGACCATTATCCTCAGTCGAGATGTTCAGTACCTCAAATAATCTATCATTCAAGTAGAGATTACAAAGATATTCTCTTCCCCTCAAATGAGGAATATGAGTGATATATCAGTAAAAAATTATCTTGACCAGGCACGAATCTCAAAGAAAAATTGAGTTGTAAGCTTCAAAAATTAAATTGGAGACCATCTAAATTCCGATTTCACCAAACTTATAGTCGAATTGAGCGTCTCGGAAACATAAACCCAACGACACCAAAATCGACTCAATCCGAGCCCAAATGAGTCCAAATCAAGGACCCGAAGCACCGTTGGAAGGTTCAAACCACAATTTGGATTTCCAAACGGTTTCCAAACATAACAAGCTTATAGTCAAATCGAGCAGCTCGATGAGACGAATCCAACGAGCCCAAGATCACTGAATTCCGACATCACTAAGACATTCAAATGTCCATCAAACGGTTCATGATCAAAGGATTCAACATCGGCCGTCCATCCAACCACTCCAAACTTACCCTTGATCCTTCATATATTTACAAGTCATGCCACTCTCAAAAAACTATAAATAGCCCCCCACTCTTCTCATGAGGAGGGGGGAGAAAGAGGAGAAGGAAGGGAGGAATTTGGGAGCTCTCTTGCCGCCGACCATCGCCGGACTTCCACGGGAGTTCCCGCCGACCACCACTGGGGTTCCTGCCAACCATCGCCAGTATTCCTCTCAACCATCGCCGGATTCCCCGCCGACCACCGCCGGAGTTCTTCCCGACCGTCGCCGGACTTCCACCCGTTCTCCAACCACCGACGGACTTCTACCAGTTCGTCGACTGCCGCCGGACTTCCACCAGTTCGACGACCACCGTCGGACTTCCACCAGTTCAACGACCGCAGTTGGACTTCAGCCAAACCGTTGCCCACCGACGGACTTCCGCCAGTTTGTCTACCGACGCTGGACTTCCACCAATTCGCCAACCACTAACGGACTTCTGCCAGTCAGTCGACCGCCGTCGGACTTCCACCAGTTCGACGACCGCAGCTGGACTTCAGCCAAACCGTTGCCCACCAACGGACTTCCGCCAGTCTGTCTACCGACGCTGGACTTCCACCAATTCGCCAACCACTGACGGACTTCTGCCAGTCAGTCGACCGCCGCCAGACTTCCACCAGTTCGCCGATCGCCGCCGAACTTCCACCCGTCCTCCGACCACCGTCGGACTTCTACCAGTTCATCGACTGCCGCCGGACATTCGCTTGCTCGCCGACCATCGTCAGACTTTCATAGTTTGCCGTCCGCCATCGGAATTCCACCAGTCTGCCGAACACCGCAGGACTTCGGCTAGTCCGCCAACTACAGTCCTCCCAACCACTGTCATCCAATTACCGTCCTTCCGATCTCTGTCGTTTGCAGACTATGGTCATTCGGACCCCTGTCGTCTGCCGACTACATTCTTCGCCGACTATGGTCCTCCCGACCTTCATCGCCCGTCGACTACGGTCCTCCCGACCTTCGTCGCCCGCCGACTACGGTCCTCCTGACCTTCGTCGCCAGCAGACTACGGTCCTCCTGACCTTCGTCGCCCGCAGACTACGATCCTTCCAACCTCCGTCACCCGCCGAATATGGTTCTTCCGATCTACATCGCTCGTCGACTATGGTTTGCTGCCCCAAACAAACATATCAACATTGATTCTTCCAACTTCCACCATGCAATGCATTTTATATGATGTATATTTGTTACTTCGAGCTAAGGCCTTCCTCCTAAGGATGGGCTTCATTTGTAATCAATTACAAGCACTAGTGGATTCATTCAAACTGGGCCAAGCCCCCGTGGTTTTTTTCCCCTTTTTAGGGGTTTCCACGTAAAAACTCTGGTGTCTTTTATGAACGCTACACCCTCATCTCTTTCATCTGCTTGTGTTCTGGATCTTCGTACAAAGCTAAGGCATTAATCTTTATATTTCTCTACCGGCGCGAATTTTCCAGGACGCAACAGTTTGGCGCCGTCTGTGGGAACGTGATTCCTGACTGGGGGGTAATTTTGCCTCCAACCTCAAAAGGCTATTCAACTGCTACTGATTCATCAATTTCATGGTAATCAGATCCAGACTGGGGGGCAACCTTGACTACAATTTTAGTCAAGAAGATACCTCCAAGACTTTCAAAAAAAAGATGATATATAAGGAAACTCCCGACAAATACAAGGATGTTTCCGATAAATTTCTAACCATATACAATCCCCTGCAGGATTTCTACTCCTTAGGAAAGGTTTTAATATCGACCTCAAAAGGCAGTAACAGTCTGAAGACAGACCATTCTTCACCTTTAACTCGGGATACACGTGGCTTCGCCCTCTCCCAATCAAGACAAAATCGATCCCAGGGGGATCCGATTCGACCTCTTCCATACAGGTTAACGTCATCGAGCAAAGGCTCTGACATACAACTTCGGATAGGTCCTACATCCTTGGTGGATTCTCTCGACCTCTTCCACACAGGTTAACGTCATCGAGAAAATGCTCTGACATATAACCTCGGATAGGTCTTACATCCTTAGTGGATTTCCTCGACCTCTTCCATACAGGTTAACGTCATCGAGTGAAGCTATGATAAACAACCTAGGATAGGTCATTCATCCTTGATGGATTTTCTCATCATTTTTCATACAAGTTAATGTCATCATGCATGCCTTCTATCTTCAATAAAATGCAGCTTAATTATCATCATCATCTCATCGTCTGTTCTCTAACGTCGGAATACCGCCTAACCACTTCCAAGAGGCATTCATTGGGATTCAAACTTTTACTCGACCACCGTTGGATTTCAGTCCAATCGCTGTTAGACTTTCACCTGACCGCCATTGAACTTCCACCCATCATTGGACTTCTACTTGTCACATAACTTTTGTCTGAATTCTCCCTGACGCTGAACTTCCTCTCGACACTGGGCTTCCACCCGTCGTTGGGACTTCTGCTCGTCGCATAACTTTTGTTAGAATTCTTCCTTTTGTTGGACTTTCTCCCATCGTTAGATTTCTACCCGTCACAGGACTTTCGTCGGAATTCTTCCCACCGTTGTACTTCTTCTCGATCGATGTCAGACTTTCATCTGACTTCCATCGAACTTCAACCCAGTCGCCACATATTACAGAGTTCTACCTGTCCGCTGATTATAATCAAATCTTCTTCAAGGCATTTCTATTGTCAAATCTCTCCCCAAGGGAAGCCACCGTCGAGTTGTTTCTACCTTTTGCAAGAAAGCAAATTTCAATCGTCATCAATGCCCTCCGAGCTACCAATCCGCACAAGGACCGGCACAAGAGGGCAATGCTTTGATTGTCGTCGGCACCCTCCGAGCTACCAATCCACAAAAGGACCGGCACAAGAGGGCAAAGTTTTGATCACCACCAACATTCTCCGAGCTACCAATCCAAGTAAAAAACTTGGACCGGCACAAGAGGGCAATGCTTTGATTGTCGTCGGTATCCTCCGAGCTACCAATCCACAAAAGGACCGGCACAAGAGGGCAAAGCTTTGATCACCACCAACATTCTCCGAGCTACCAATCCAAGTAAAAAACTTGGACCGGCACAAGAGGGCAATGCTTTGATTGTCGTCGGCACCCTCCGAGCTACCAATCCACAAAAGGACCGGCACAAGAGGGCAAAGCTTTGATCACCACCAACATTCTCCGAGCTACCAATCCAAGTAAAAAACTTGGACCGGCACAAGAGGGCAATGCTTTGATTGTCGTCGCGAGCTACCAATCCACAAAAGGACCGACACAAGAGGGCAAAGCTTTGATCACCACCAATATTCTCCGAGCTACCAATCCAAGTAAAAAACTTGGACCGGCACAAGAGAACTAGGCTTTGATCGCCGCCAATGTTCGCTTTGATCTCCACCTACGCTCCCCGAGCTACCAATCCAGGGAATGCTTGGACCGGCACAAGAGAGCAAGGTTTTGATCGCCGCTGACAATCCCCGAGCTACCAATCCAAAGAGTGGGCTTGGACCGGCACAAGGGATTGTGCCTTTCATCCTCCCCAAAAGGGGTATTTATAGTTGCAAGAGGGGAAAATGAAGAGTTTTTCTAGAAAATTCTAAAAATAAAATACAAATTAATTAGTTAATAAAACTTTTGAGAGTCTAAAAGGCAAAAATTAAATAAAATAACGACCCGGCATTGCAGCTGTCTCAAATAATTCTGCTTTGAGAAGCCCAAACGTCCGCATAAAAAAAATATATATAATAATAAGAAATAAAACAAATTCTGGACGTATGGGAGGAAGGCAGTCCCGTAGGAAGATCAAGGCTTGCATGAGAACTAGTGTATCATTATGGCCACCATTTAATATATTGAAGCCTATATATAGATCCTGTAACGTATGGCTTCATGGCTTAATGCAATGTATGGCTTCATGGCTTAATGCAATGTATGGTTTAATGGCTTACATTAAAATTATTATAGCTTAAGCCAACAAATAAATCCAAAAACCCGATCAACAGCATACCATGTACCAATCAATTTTTTTTTTAATATATCGAAATTGATATTCATCTTATTAACAAATAATTTGAAAATTTAGAGAAATTAATTATAATTATGTTTATCATTTTTTGTTGCTTATGTTGTTGAATATTCAGGAGAAGGTAAAATATTTATTTTCGGACTTTATAAGTTTTGAAGTCCGAAAATAGGGGGGCAACTGATATATCAGTAAAAAATTATCTTGATCAGGCACGAATCTCAAAGAAAAATTGAGTTGTAAGCTTCAAAAATTAAATTGGAGACCATCTAAATTCCGATTTCACCAAACTTATAGTCGAATTGAGCGTCTCGGAAACACAAACCCAACGACACCAAAATCGACTCAATCCGAGCCCAAATGAGTCCAAATCAAGGACCCGAAGCGCCGTTGGAAGGTTCAAACCACAATTTGGATTTCCAAACGGTTTCCAAACATAACAAGCTTATAGTCAAATCGAGCAGCTCGATGAGACGAATCCAACGAGCCCAAGATCACTGAATTCCGACATCACTAAGACATTCAAATGTCCATCAAACGGTTCATGATCAAAGGATTCAACATCGGCCGTCCATCCAACCACTCCAAACTTACCCTTGATCCTTCATATATTTACAAGTCATGCCACTCTCAAAAAACTATAAATAGCCCCCCACTCTTCTCATGAGGGGGGGGGGGGGGGGGAGAAAGAGGAGAAGGAAGGGAGGAATTTGGGAGCTCTCTTGCCGCCGACCATCGCCGGACTTCCACGGGAGTTCCCGCCGACCACCACTGGGGTTCCTGCCAACCACCGCCAGTATTCCTCTCAACCATCGCCGGATTCCCCGCCGACCACCGCCGGAGTTCTTCCCGACCGTCGCCGGACTTCCACCCGTTCTCCAACCACCGACGGACTTCTACCAGTTCGTCGACTGCCGCCGGACTTCCACCAGTTCGACGACCACCGTCGGACTTCCACCAGTTCAACGACCGCAGTTGGACTTCAGCCAAACCGTTGCCCACCGACGAACTTCCGCCAGTTTGTCTACCGACGCTGGACTTCCACCAATTCGCCAACCACTGACGGACTTCTGCCAGTCAGTCGACCGCCGTCAGACTTCCACCAGTTCGACGACCGCAGCTGGACTTCAGCCAAACCGTTTCCCACCGACGGACTTCCGCCAGTCTGTCTACCGACGCTGGACTTCCACCAATTCGCCAACCACTGACGGACTTCTGCCAGTCAGTCGACCGCCGCCAGACTTCCACCAGTTCGCCGATCGCCGCCGAACTTCCACCCGTCCTCCGACCGCCGTCGGACTTCTACCAGTTCATCGACTGCCGCCGGACATTCGCTTGCTCGCCGACCATCGTCAGACTTTCATAGTTTGCCGTCCGCCATCGGAATTCCACACCAGTCTGCCGAACACCGCAGGACTTCGGCTAGTCCGCCAACTACAGTCCTCCCAACCACTGTCATCCAATTACCGTCCTTCCGATCTCTGTCGTTTGCAGACTATGGTCATTCGGACCCCTGTCGTCTGCCGACTACATTCTTCGCCGACTATGGTCCTCCCGACCTTCATCGCCCGTCGACTACGGTCCTCCCGACCTTCGTCGCCCGCCGACTACGGTCCTCCTGACCTTCGTCGCCAGCAGACTACGGTCCTCCTGACCTTCGTCGCCCGCAGACTACGATCCTTCCAACCTCCGTCACCCGCCGAATATGGTTCTTCCGATCTACATCGCTCGTCGACTATGGTTTGCTGCCCCAAACAAACATATCAACATTGATTCTTCCAACTTCCACCATGCAATGCATTTTATATGATGTATATTTGTTACTTCGAGCTAAGGCCTTCCTCCTAAGGATGGGCTTCATTTGTAATCAATTACAAGCACTAGTGGATTCATTCAAACTGGGCCAAGCCCCCGTGGTTTTTTCCCTTTTTTAGGGGTTTCCACGTAAAAACTCTGGTGTCTTTTATGAACGCTACACCCTCATCTCTTTCATCTGCTCTCGTGTTTGTTCGAAGAACTCTCTTAGAAGCTAGGAAGCTAACACTGGCTGCTATATGACGGTCTAATCTCCTCACTACATTCAAACGCCACCCGACCATCGCACCTCAACAAAACAACCACAAACAAGCTTCCTACCAATGCCAAATCAATCTGCAAGTTCATCCTACTAGTGTTCTCTCTCACATTGATCAACACTTCACTCGGTATAGACGGCCAAGCTACATCAAAGAGAGATGGGACAACTGTTTTATCTCGTACAAATCCATGGTAACTCCCCAAGCTCCGGGGGAAGAAAAGAAGAAAGGAAGGATGACATATTTCCCTTTTTTTAAGAATAATATATGTTGTCATTTTTCTTTATCTTTTTTTTTTTAAGCTTAAGCTCAACAGCATAGAGCCCTCGCTTCCATTACTCTTGTACATCTTGGTTGAATAAAAAAGATTTTGTCGAGATTCCTCTCTCCCTCTCTCTCTCTCTCTCATTATGACATCATCATCTTCACCTCGCACTTAGTCTATAGGCAGTAGCGAATGCACATTGGGTTTCTTGGGGGCACGGGCCTCCACTGACAGAACGAGTTCCGCATAGTTATCACTTACCCTATACATATTAAAAAATAAATTGCTTTTAAGTAAACCTAAACATTAAGATTTCATATCCCGCCTATTCCCCTCTTGGCTTCTTAATTCGCTCGTTGCTTTGCGTGCGACCTCGCAGACCTTCACATCTCGCCTCCAGGCCAGAAGATTTCCGTTGGCAATTTCCAATCATCTTCCTCTGGAAACTTGGAAATCGGAAAGCATAAGTGCATGATAATATTCGTAGTGATAATACTGCATAATCCAAACAAATTTGTATAGAATTCATTTTTGATGAAATCCCTTCAAATCTTGGATTAAGAAAAAAAATTGTGATTATCATCAAAATGAGAGGGATATGGTGCAAATATATCATTTGCAAAAAGGACCATGTCAGCTTCAAGATCATGATTTTCCACAAACATTAATTGAAAATAAGTTACGAAGATTTAATCTCGCAAGTTTTCATGAACAAAAAAAATTGGTTAAAGTGCAGTCATCAAAGATGCAGCTTACTGTTTGTATTGCTTTTGAAATGATTATATAATGATTTCATAATATGAAGACTATAAGAGAGAATTTATAGGTAACTTGTATTGAAATTGATTATCATTATTCCCCACTATAAGTTCTCTTTTTTCTATATATTTATTTTTTTAATAATGATATATTTAAAAAAAAAAATTCAAACAACCAATTCCGATTCCAAGTCCTGATGAAAAATGTTGAGTAAAATTGGCTCCTTTCAATCAAGTCAGCCACTTCTTATAACCATGTCAGCTACTAAATAAATGACTAATGAGATCTTTAACATTTAATGTATTATAGCGAACTCTTCTTTCTCTCTTATTATATGATCTCTTCATCAATTGAGACTGTCAATAAGATTCTAATATAATCCGCATATAATTTTGAATTCAACAGGCCGGGCCACTCATAGGAGCTACGTTGGTCGGACAACAAATCCAATTACCATTTCTCATGTTTCTAAGGACATCTCCAACCAAACTCCAAATGCTTGAATGGCGTCGCTCGCGAGCTCCAGCTGAACGGCAAAACTTCCACTATTTCGTTGCGGGTGAACAGTGGGACGCTAATATTGGCGTTGCACTGTTTACCTTCACCATTTTATGGTCTCTACTGAACTTGCCGAATAAACGTGCGAAAGAAGAGAACGATCGTTACCTTCGTAAAAGGGGACAAAATGGAGTACCGATTGGAGAAGAATCATGGCATTTTTTAGTTTCACGACATTTTGGAGTGAAAAATGAGATTTCCGGTTTGAGATGCACTAACAGCAAACAGCATTGGATCCTATGGGTTTCGTGCGTAGAATCTTCATTCCCATGCGCGAGACAAACACCAGAGGGCCATATAAGAACTAACGCCATGATCTCTTCCCTCAAATTGCAAAATTTTCACCTTCCCTGCACACTAAACCTCAAGAATATCCACCATGATCCTTGGTCATGGCAGCGTAATGATGACCAGAAAGAGGACCAAAGTAGACGAGCAATGCAAGGAGAAAACAGCTACTTCAATGGATGAGCCCGTTAAGTTCTGTTCTGATTGCCAGACCCCCAACACCCCTCTTTGGAGAAGTGGACCAGACGGCCCCAAGGTTTATACTTCTCCCTCTCCCCTGCTTTTCTATTTCCAATCCCTCAGTTTCCTTCTTCCCTCTTCATCCGCTTCATTTAACTTTTGATTGCTTTCGCAATGATAAGTTAGAGTAGAACAGTAGCTTCAAAACCTTGCTATTTCACTTATTTAGAAGTTCTTCCCTGAATCAGTAAGCTTGAATGTAAAGGAAACCATAAATTTAATCATTCCAAATTCAACGCAACATCCCCATCCTTATTTATGTTCAGTTATTTAGCTTTTGATTTGAGTGTTTCTCTTATTTATGTTCTTCTTCCTTAACGGTCGAGTATTTAAGAGTTGATTATGAAAAAACAACCGTTAATTTAACCTTTTCAAAATTTTCATCCCATTTCCTTCACTGTCCTGCAATCCTAACTTAGATTTAAGAGATGATCGTCAATGGCAAACTAATTAATGGTCGAATATTCAGTGTTTTATGCATAACTATTGGTTTATTCCAGTCTCTTTGCAATGCCTGTGGAATCCGATACAGCAAGAGGAGAAGAGTGGAATTCAAGAGAGCGGAGGAGAACAAGCCAACGGCCATGAGTTGCAAGAATGAGGGAAAGGTCGCCGTGGAAGTGGAGGAGTTGAAGAGAAGGCAAAGAGAGAAGCAGGAGAAGATGCTGAAGGTTCTGCTTTTTCGCCGGAAAAATTTGAATGTGCGGTGGCGGAAATGGCCACCGGCGAACTTTGGTGGAAATGGGGACGGTGAGGAAGTGGCGGAGGCGGCGCGACTCCTGCTCTGTTTGTCGTCAGAAATGTCTATCCATTCATAAGATGGCACGTGCACCACACACGATTGCACGCTCTCTGCTGCTAAATGTTTTGTCTTTTGTTGAAGGGAAAAAGGACTAGTACTGGTAGGAATTTCTAATTTAGAAAAAGAAAAAAAAAATTTGCAGGTTCTGGTTTTGTTTGGTTATGGGTGCAATTATTTACAAATATTAGGGATCGGGATCAATTTACAATCATTACGGCTAATGCTGTCAGATTAATCTTGAATCCGATAATTTATATAAAGCTTCAAGTAAAAGGATTTTCATAATTTATATTAAACATAGATATGATAGTTTATAAGTTGTCTAAAATTAATTTGATGGGATATAAATCTCTATGCATATTTAAATTAAAAAAAAGGGAATCAAATTCAGAATTACTTAGAATTCTGATTTCAACAAAATTAATGCCAAACTAAATGCTAGAAGAACCACCCATCGACACCAATTTAACAGAGTCCGAACGAGTTTAGATCAAGCACGTGTAATATAATTAAAAATATTGGGCCATTAATAGAAGGATCAAAGGATCTTCAAATATCGTATGCATACAATTAAATCAAACTGTTCGACAAAATGAATCCAACAAGCCCAATGTTACTTAGTTTTGAAATCATTAGAGCACTTAAATGTTAAAAGAACACTATGTCTTTCAACTAAGGTCGTATAACCATTATCATCTTATTATGATTCTCGAACATCTATCACCTAAATATAATCCTCCAACCAAAGTTGCTCGAATATGATTCTTCGACCACTGTCCCTTGAGTACAATCCTTCAACCATAATCACCCAACTATTGTCTTCAAGCCACAGTAACTTGATTATAATCTCTTACTCACCATCGTTGAATTGTGGTTTCCTTAATCATCACTAGACTATAATTCTCTAACCACCATCGCTCCATTTCAATCCTTCAACTAGCATTACTCGATTAAAATCCTTCGATCATTATTGCTCTTATTACAATCTTTTGATCATTGTCCCCTTACTATTGTATGTTGGCTGTCGTTGTCTAACTACGATCCTTTGACTATTATACCCCAACTACAATCTGCCAACCACCATCTCCTGATTACGATCATATGATCATCATCACCTAATTACAGTCCTCTGACCAATGTCATCTATACAATCCTCAAGCTATTATTCCTTAAATTAAGATCATATGATCATCATCGCCAAACTACGGTCCTCTGACCAATGTCATCTATACAATCCTCAAGCTATTATTACTTAATTAAGATCATATGATCACCATCGCCAAACTACGGTCCTACAAACACTATCTCTCAAATATATTCCTCTGACCACAATCACACCACGATAGTTTCCTAACCGCTAGCACCAGCTACACTGAATCTAGTCAACTTCACCTTATGTCATCGCCTATAAAATTGATGCATGACATCGTGATAAAGGCTAATGCTCACCGACTTTGCCCTATCTCTTATAAAGTCGATGTATATTGTCGACACCAACACCAAAATTTAGATTAGACTTTTTAGATTCTAATCTCATCTATTCAAAAAAGAATAGTTGAGCATACAACAAATAATATTTTGAAGAGAGCTCACATGTTATAAGACTCTTCTAACTTTCACCAAGAAATTCAATTTACATAGTTCATATATGCTAAGTTATATAAACATCTTCTCTAATTATAGAGAAGAGTGTCTTTTGTAATCAATAATATATGCCGGTAAAATCATTTTTATTGGGTCATGCCCATTTATTTTTCTCTTTTAAAGATTTTTCACATAAAATTTCTTATGTTTCTTGCAAGTCTTCTATTATATTTATATGTATTGGATCTTTGTATAAAGCTAAAATGTTAACCACTTTCTCTCTATCGTCATGAATATTCTCATATAAAACAATAATTTATCTCTACAAGAAAATTTTAAGGGAGGTTTCATAAATAATATAATTTTTTTATATATTTATATATCTAAGAACTAAAATTTTCTATTTATTTAAATAACACTCAAATATCATTTAATTTTCTCTTACATAGAATTTGAATTAGAATCAATATGCTTATAAATGAGTTTAAGCTCGAATTTAACAAATGCGTTTTTATATATATTTGAGTTTGTCATCTAAAATTAAATAAAATATCTTACATATCAACATAAGTTGAGAGCCGCTCATATGAGACATAAGATTTTGTTTGGTGAAAATTTTAGAAGAGGAAACTTACAGAGCTAGCCTAGTCGGAAAAATTTTTATTATTATAAACCAAATATTATAGATGGCACATTTTCCTATAATTAAAGAAAATATTAATTTAATATAGCATTGTTGCGGGCTAGAATATACGCGGCGATAGAGTTATTATTTTGTGTCTTAGTGTTGTACGGATAGCTAGCACACACACAGAGAAAATAAGATTTTTTACGTGGAAAACCCTTAAAAGGGGAAAAAACATGAGGCCTAGCCCAGTTGAAAATGATTCCACTAGAATTTGAGTCGATTACAAAGGGCTGACTCGTCTCCAAGGGCGATCAGATTACAACTAACAACTGTTCGATAGAAGTCTGGTGTTAGACCTGGTGTCATTTGGTAGTACCCTTGCGTCACCTGGAAGTTCGGGTGTTAGTTGATGGTCTGGCCTTAAGCAGAACGTCGGGCCTTTAGCAGAACGTCGGGCTTTGAACAGAATGTCGAGCCTTGAACAGAGCGTCGGGCCTTCAGTAGAACGTCGGGCCTTCAGTAGAACGTCAGGCCTTAAGCAGAATGTTGAGCCTAAACGTCAGGGCTTCAGCAGAACGTCGGGCCTGAACGTCAGGCCTTCAGCAGAACGTCAGATCTGACGTCGGGCCTGAACGTTGGGCCTTGAGGTGGTGGTGCAACAAAGCTCCAACAATGGTCCGGCGAGGTTCCGGCGGTGATCCGACGGGCTCCGGTGGTCATCCGGCGAGGTTCCAACTGTGGTCCGACGAGCTCCAGTGGTGGTCCGGCGAGGTTCCGTTGGTGGTCGAGGACGAGCTTCTTCCTTCTCTTATTTCTCTTCTCCTCTTCTCTTCTTCTCTTCCCTTCTTGCTTCCCCCTCCTTTTGTGAAGAATGAGGGCTCTATTTATAGATTTTCTGGAGTGGCATAGCTCGTAAATAGGTGTGAGATCAGGGGCGAATAGGGAGTGGTTGAATGAACGGCCGATATCGAATCCTACGATCGTGCACCATTCGTTGGACATTTGAAGGTCTTATAGATGTCGGAATTTGGCGATCTTGGGCTCGTTGGATTCTTCTCGTCGAGCCGTTCGATTCGAGTATAAGCTCGTAAAAATCGGAGATCGTTTGGTAACTCAAACAGTGTTATGAAGCTCCAAATAGCGCTTCGGGTCCTTAATTTGGGCTCATTTGGGCTCGGATTGAGTTGAATTTGGTGTCGTTGGATTTGTATTTCTGAGACGCTCAGTTCGACTGTAAGTTTGTTGAAATCGGAGTTCAGATGGTCTCCAAATTAATTTTTAAAATTTCCAATTTGATTCTACATCTAGATTCGTGGCCGATCAAGATAATTTTTTGACTATGTATCAAGCATATATAAATTATAGAAGACATCTCTTATTGTAGGGATAGGAGAAGCTCTGAAGTGTTAATGCTATCATCATGCAATGTGGGCGTTCGTCTTATTTGCTCTGCTTATAGGGGTATGTCAGGTGATTAGGAAGACATGCATAAGATGTCAGTAATTGAAGAGCATTAGGTGTGGGTCATTTATAAGCTTTGGGTGATGATCGATTGAGAACATTGGATATGAAGAGGCAGTAAATGTGCTTGTTCATTCTCCTTATAAGAATAGAGACATAAGAATGATGGTCAGCATTAGGCATTAGTAGCTGACAAACGTTGGACATTGAAAAGGATCAAGTAATCAGAAAAATCAAATGTTGGGTGACAGTTGTTGTTCTACTCTATCATTCTATTTATAGAAGAGGAGATATGTTGAAGTTAGTGTCTAAATAAGCGTCGAGCATCTGTAATTAATAGATGACGGTCAATTGAGAAAGTCAGATGTCATATGGCAATCCATAGTTTGCTTAGTTGCTCTCCTTATAGGAGGGGTGTTAAAACCGGGTTTGGGTCGAACCCAGAATTGACCCGGGTTCAATTGGGTCGACACTAACCCGACCCGGGTAGGTAAACGGGTCAGATATTCGAACATGGACCCAACCCAACGGGTTACCGGGTTGACCCGACCCGACACGGGAAGGAGACCAGTACGGACACCAGCGCGAACGACAATGCTGGTGCAAACGCAAGCTGGCTGGCGCGGCCGAGCGGGTGGGTGAGCGGCTGGGTGAGCTGCAGACTCGAGAGCGCGGGCGCGAGGGCAGTCGCAGTAGGCGTACGGGCAGCCGCAGTGGGTGAGCGGGCAGCCTTAGCGGGCGCGCAGGCAGCCGCGCGAGGCAGCCTCTGGCGGGCGGCTGACTGCGTGCACACACGGGCAGCTTCGGCTGGCACGCGGGCAGCCGAGCAGAGGGCGGGCAAGCTAGGGCAGGTCTACGGGCAGCCGGCAGACATTTTAAACTGGTTTTCGGGATTACCAGGCAACCGGCTAACATACATCAAATATTATAATGCATCAAACGATGACCGGCTAGAATGTCAAATAATGGGTGATAATTAGTGGTCTTCTTGATCTTTCTCCTTAAAAGAGCAAAGATTGATGACAAGGACAACATCAAACATCTGTGAGTAAATACGTTGAATATTGTTTGGCATCATACGATAGTTAAATGAGAATATTGCACATCAATGTAAATTCAAAAAAGGACCGGCCTGAGATGTCAATAAAGTTGTGCCTATTTATAAATTAAATTCTTGGCTCTTCACTTAGACATTCTTTCTACTTTGTCCATTACTTGTGGTTAATAAAACAGGGCCACATAAGCATATTTTCAATCGTATCACATTTTTCATTTGTGATCCAGCTTAATCTGAAGGATCAAAATGCAAGTGCCAACCAATAACACCATGATGCTACAAAAAAAAAAAAAGGTATGAGAGACTTCATGCTTGCAAATTTAGAGTCAAGTCCAAATTTTTCATATGCTTATGACAAATTTGGACGACACTGTACTCGATTCCTAAACAAAGGCTTCATTTTGGATGACTTTTTTAATGCTTCTTAAAGCAGCTTTCTAGTACAAAAATTTAATTTTTTACTAAAAAACTGTTTTAAGAAGCAGGAAGAAAGCCGTCCCAAACAAAGCCTAAGGCAAGTGGGAGTTATTAGTAGGAACAAGATTCTAGCGAACACCCAAATCAAAACTCAACATTTAGCTCACCAAGCAAATCATTATGACCCTTATTCTATCATGCACACACCGACACCAAATGACCTCTTTTTACTGCATGGAATGTTGGTAACAACTATCACTTGAACTAATATGGTGCATTAAAGATCACATTACCTATCTATTCTTGCATATTTCGTTGCACCCATCTGACAATTATCAACAAGAAATCAATCAAATTATCCAACAAAAAGGCACAATCTAACAAAGGGCGCACGAAAGTTAAATAACTCATTCCACTTGTAGTTTTCTTTATTATTAAACATATTTCAATGTCATGATCTATCTTTGCCTTCTTGACATATGGCTTTACAAGCAATAAAAAAACTCAAGACGAATATATAATACGACCATTCCCTGTCGCTCTAGTGGAATGACAATTGGATAATGTTCATCGCAATAAAGTTGAGGATAGGAGAAGAGGAATTGAATATTCATGAACTTTATAATTTTTGAGCTTTAGCTACTAACTAAAAGATCTTGGGTTCTAAACTTACGTATATATTGTAGGCGTGAGTTTATTTTTAATTAGGTGAAAAATAAAAGTAAACGAAAAGAAAAGAAAAACTAGGGCAGGCCCATTAGTGCCATTAAAACTGATAGAAAATAATGGCAGTTTTGAAATCAAGGTACCACTATTTAATTATGCTGAAAGGCCCCCCTATTAAAGCTTTCCACCCACTTTGATTGATTAATTATATTTGTCCCTATTTGTCACCATTTGAGATTAATTGACAAATTCATACCACAACTCAACTTAGAATATTGGCGTGGCCCTATCATTTCTATGAAGCAATTATTTCTTAGATATTGACATGTAAAAAATACTCTTTTGTGGGTATACACAATTGAAGACCATCGCGAAGCTTCTTCAAGTGGATAATTTGGCTAAAATTTTTATAATATTCTGATTTAAATTTCTAAATTTCTATTAAAATAAATATAAAATATAGATAATTTATTAATTTTAATATTATTTTTCTCTTGTATGTCTTTGCTCTCTTCTTAATCCAAATAGTCCTACCTCTCGAGCTAAAGTTTTGTCTTCAACTTGCTTGGCATATAACGTCTTGTTCTCCTCTCTGTCTACACGGGAAATTATTTTGTGTGAGTCCAGATAGAAAAAATCGTCTGCAATGCTGCGTATAATCAACAAATACACAACAAATCAGCAAATAATCAGCGAATAATCAATAAATACTTAATAAATACTCAACAATACTCAAAACTTAATATTTGCTGAGTATTTATAATTATGCAACAAATACGTAGTAAATACGCAGCAAATCCGAACGATTCTCCCCGTCCAAACTCTGCACATGATAATTTCCCATGTCTACACAGATGATTATATCTTCTATAATTTATCTAATGGTAATCTCTCTTTGGTTATAATTTTTTTTCGAGTCCACCTCGTTCTCATGTTGATCGATTTATGTATGAATGTTAAAATTTTTAGTATTACTATGTTATCATATTTATATTATTATATATACTATATTTTATACATGTATTGAAATCCTTAGATCCTCATAGGAATTGAGAATCTCCAATTATATGATGGAGCAACATAGGGCATTTAAGTCTTATGCTATCCATGAAAATTACTTTTATTTTGCTTAATTTTCTTTGCTTTTTTTCAAACAAATCCATGTAAAGCAATTAAGGTCCATTCAAGGAGTTGCAATTTTTATAAAGTATAGTAAGAAAGGTGCCACAAATAAGATAAATTATTTTGTGCAGAGCCTGCTGGATGCGTTCGGACTCCAATCAAAATTGTTCACGACGCGTTTACACAGGGCGTGTATTATATACACCTTGCGTGTTTTTTTTTTTTTATTATTATACAAGGGACGAGGTCTATTTTGATTGGAGTCCGGACACAAGATATGTCCTGACTGCACATAATAATTTCTCCACAAATAAAGACTCAATTTTTAGTTTGTAAACCACTGCGTGTAGCTCAGTTCATTGGATGGAAGCTTTGTCATCATCTATGAAATTTTGTATTAGAGTGCAAAAAAAAAAAAATTAATTTTGAGTAGGAACAATTATGTCAGAAATATATATTTTTCTTCTAATAGCAAACGCAAAATGCAAATTTCATCTCAAGATAGCCTACTTAACTAATCACATAAATGTTTTTCGTCAAGATTTGCACAAATTATTTGTGGATTATATATTAGCGAATTTCAGCAATAACAGCAAGAAAAGAAATATATGTAAACAGTCAATTTTACAAGAACTTGTTGCTCAATTTCCCTTTGTTTCTTACAACACAATTCATCAAAAAATATAATAAAAAAGAGCCATTTCTATATTGCGATTCACATAAAGTACTCTCCATCTAAGAAGAAACAAGTAGAAAATGATACCATAACGATGGCAGTGAGAAGGGCGCCGGAAAGTTTCGCCGGCAGGGGCGCCGAAGACGGCGGTGGGGGGTAGCGGTAGTACCAGGGGAACCAGGGCAGTATAGGATTAGGAGGCGGTGGCGCAGGGTAGTTCAAGTACGGAGTCGGCGGCGGCTCGTAGTACGGTATGTTGCCAGCCGGCGGCGGATACAACGAGTAGTCCGGCGTGTACGGCGGTGGTGGAGGGTAGTTTGTGAAAGACAACGGGGGTGGAAGACAGGGATATGGGCACGCCGGAGGCAAGTCGTCGGCGGATGCCGGCGGAGAAGAGGTTAGAGCGAGGAAGAAGAAGAGAAGGAATGGGGAAGTCATTGAAGAAAGGAAAGGAGGAGAGAAGTTGGGCTTTTGGGCGTAGCGTTTTCGAAGAAGATATCAGCGGTTCAGGATTGGTTTTAGGTTTTATTTTGGGAGTTAAGACAAATAATCTTAATTTAATATATTATGACTTAATTTGATATAAAGGAAATTAAAAACTGAAAATAAAATAAATGTAAAAAATTATAATAATAATTAAGATATCGAGTATTTAATTGATAATAAAATTAGTTAAAATATTTTTTTATTTTTATTTTGAAGGACGAGCTATGTTTTGTATAAAGGAATACAAATGAAGGAATTGGAAATAAATGAAAAGGTTAAAAAAATAAATTATCTCAATTATTATATTGATGAGAAAATTAGTGATAATACTTTTTTAAATTTATATTATTATATATCAACAGTTTGAGATTCATTTGATTTTGGACTTATTAGCAAGTCAAAAAAATATCGTAGTTTGATATATAAATGAATTAAAAAAAGAAAATTAAAATTAAATATAAAAAAATTAAATGAACTGACCTGTCCACCAGACCCGAATCAGACTAAAAAAATTGGATTTTAGTTTATCTGTTTTATAAACGGGTCCGATTCTAGTCAAGCATTTCGACCTATTTATCACATGGATCAAGTTTGGATTGACCCGTCCATCTTATTTTGACTCCAAACTTATATGTTTAATATTTCTTTTTTCATTAAATTTTTTATTTATTGGTATAGTCTTCTTATTTTTATCAATTAATCTAAAATTTATGATTAATAAGTTAATAAATTATATATTTTTTTAATTAAATAGGTAATCAAGACAGCTTCAGGTTGCTTTCAGGGTCGGATTCAATTTCAAAATTTTTTACCCATTTATTACACAGGTAGACTCGGGTTAGGTCAATTTCAAGTTGGATCTAAACCCAACCCGTTTGCCCATTTTGACACCTCTAAGTTTAATATATGATGACTTTATTTAGTGTATATGAATTAAGAAAAGGAAATTGAAATAAATTAAAGATAAAAAATGTAATGTAATAGATTACATATATTCAATAATTAGAAACATTAGTTTTAAATACATAAATATATAATATAAGTTAGTTAAATAGACTCAACAACATAAGATTTTTATTTAATGTCTGAAATAATGACTTGTGCGACAAATTCAGGAAAATTAATTAAAATTTTCAATCAAAGGATAATCCAAAAAATAGTTTTTAGCATTCAATAAAATACGGAAAACAATTTTTCACATTGAAAGAAAAGCTTCTAAGAAACCAAAAAATAATTTCACATATTTTAGGCATGCAAAAAATAGTTTTACGTATTTATTTTTTTTAAAATTATCTATATATTAAACAGCTTCTACTTAATTAAATTAAAAATATGCTCCTTTTCTAAATTCGCCTGAGAAAATTATTATAACTCGGATGATGAGATTTCAGAGGTTTAGAATTAGTTTGTTTTTGTCCTTAGTACAATGTTTCAAATAATTGTAGTTTGCGATACTTTGACTTATTTGGTATAAATGAATAATAAAAGATTAAAAAAATCAAATTATTTGATTTTTTTTATTGATTAGAAAATTAATGTTTTGTCATATCATTAGAAAGTATATGAGTCATAGCTAATAAATTATCTCTACATTTTTTAATTGTGATTTCTAATTTGTTTTATCTTTCACACTCATTATCAAACTATGACCATCCACATGTCAATCATTCTAGCAAGCAACAAAATTCATTACCCAAATAGATTTATCTTTTTTTTTTAATTCCATTTAATATACTTTCAAAATATGTCATTGAGAGTACGGTTGGGAACCTCCAACCCGTGCTCGATTTCTCTCGAGCGGCAGTGCTCTTAAGTGTGGCCCAATCAAGTGCATGACAGGAGATTTCTGATGTGGGTGCCTCTTCTAGGTCAGCCGAAGATTAGTCAAGCCGCCGTTAAGCGCCTTTTCGAGGGTGACAGCGGATAGATACCGGTTCCAAAAAAATCATTATTTGGCATAATCCTATCATCAAGATTTTTTTTTTTACACTTTTAGCTAAATAAATCATGAATTTACACACATTGTATATACAAAAATTAAATTTAATATTGACAGCTTAAACTTTCAACTAATAAGATATATTGATAAACTAAGCCCGGTGGGGTACAATATAATTAGAGTCATTGATGTAGATTTAGATCAAATAAATTAGGAAAAAAAATTCATAAGATATCTTTTTGCATCAGAATGAGCTTTGAAGTTCAAAAATGCACGTTAAAGATTAATATTACATATAATATTTAAGAATTATATCAATCTAAGGGGAAATTTAACATTTTTTTCAATAAATTTACGCGCGCGTTCTCTCTCTCTCTAATAAACAAGTAGAACGGATGATACCAGAACCAAGCCACTCAGAAGCACACCGGGAAATTTCGCCGGTGACGGCGCTGGGTTTGTATCGTTGAGCACGGGGAACCAGGACAGTGTAGAACCAGGAGGCAGCGGCGGATGCTGGTCCAAGTAGGGATTCGTCGGCGGCGGATGCTGGTCCAAGTAGGGATTCGTCGGCGGCTGATAGTACGGTATGTTGCCCGCCGGCGGCTCGTAGAACGGTATGTTTCCAGACGGCGGCTCGTAGTACGGTATGTTTCCCGCCGGCGGCTCGTAGTACGGTATGTTCTCCAGCGGCGGTGGATAAGACAAGCAGCCCGACGAGCACGGCGGCGGAGGAGGTGAAATGTAGGGGAATGGGCACTCTTCCGACGAGTCTTCGGCGGATGCCGGCGGCGAAGAGATTATAGCGAGTAAGAAGAGGTAAAGAATCGGGGAAGCCATTCAAGCGAGAAGAGAGATGGAGAGAGGTTGAGATTAGAGAGTTAGGGTTTTTGGTGTTAGCCGTTTGGAAGAGGAGGATATAAGTAGTTTAGGATTCTTTTGATTTTGGCTTATTAGGAAATTAAGAAAATCGTATAAATGAATTATGAAAAAGGAAATTAAAAATAAATGTAAAGATACAAAATTAAATTATTTCCATAAATTGGAAGAAATAATTTTTTTTAATTTCGAAGATGAGATATTAACGGTTTAAATTTTGTTTGATTTTAAGCTTATTAGGAAGTTCATGAAAATAGTAATTTAATATTTTTATATGACTTGATTTGGTGTAAATTAATTACAAAAAAGGATATTGAAAAATAAATATAAATATTAACAAAATAAATTATGATCTCCATTATTTGATTGATGAGAAAATTAGTGAAACGAGATATTAGCAGTTTAGAATTTGTCTAATTTGTTATAATTTTGTGTAAAGGAATTTAAAAAATTAAGGATTGAAAATAAATGAAAAAAATAAGAAATTTAGTTAAAGTATTTTTATTTTTTATTTTGATGATAAGATATTATAAGTTTAGAATTCATTTATTTTGGGGCTTATTAGGAAGATTAAAAAAGTTGTAGTTCAATATATTATGATTTTTATGGGGCAAAATAATTACAAAATAGGAAACTAAAAATAAATATAAAGATAAAATAAAATTTTCTCACTTAGGATTCTTTTGGGACTATTTTCTTTTTGCTTCTTAAAGCAGCTTATTAGTATGAAAATTTTAATTTTTGTACTCAAAACCTACTTTATGAAGCAGTAAAAAATCATTCTCAAATGAAGCCTTAATTTGAATGATGAGAATATTAGTATTTTAGAATTCTTTAAAAATAATTGTTTGGGGTAAAGAAACTAAAAAAACGAAAATTGAAAATAAATGCGAACATAAAAACACATAAACCTCGGTTATTTGATTAATGAAAAATTTAATAAAATAATTTTTTTTAGCTTGATGATGAGATATTAGAATTTTAGAATTCTTAGATTTTAGGTTCATTAGGAAGTTTTAAAAATGGTAGTTTGTGTATTTGATTGGTATAAATGTACTTAAAATTAAAACGAAACAAAAATAATTATAAAGACAAAAAGTTAAATTATTTCCATTATATTACTTAATTAGGAGAACATTAGTGATAGTTTTTTGTTCTTTTTTACTTGGATAATGAGATATGAACATTATATTTTAATATTCATTTGATTTTGAATTTGTTAAGAAGTTTAAAAGAATGTATAAGTTTAATATTGATATGCCATCAATAAATTCATCTAGATCAGGAATGTATCTCAAAGCAAGGAGTAAGAAGCTTCAAAAGTTAAATCCAAGATCACCTGAATTCTAATTTCAATAAATTTATAGTGAAATTGATCTTAAAGAGACAAACCAACAATACCAATGTAGTCGAATCCCAGCCCAAATGAGCCCAAATCAAATGATCAAAGCAAAGTATTAATTGGATGATCAAATGATATTCAAATATGACATAATTATAATCGAATCGAGCAGCTTGACGAGATGAATTCAATGAGCTCAAGAACGTCTAATTCTGACATCATTAAGGTTCTGACATCATTAAGGTACTTAAATGCTCGACAAACAATCTATAGTTGAGGGAGTTAATATCGATCGTTCATTGGAACACTCCCAACTTGTCATTGACCTTCTCCGTATTTACTAGTCATGTCACTCATAAAAAATTATAAATATGCCCCTCATTCTTCACATGAGGAGGAGAGAGAATAAAGAAGAATATTTGGAAGCTCTCTCACAACCTCCAGATTTTTTTGGTTATTTAATTTAATGTTTAGAAAACATGTGAATGTTATTTTTATTTTTTATTTGGATGATAAAATATTAGCAGTTTAAATTTTATTTGATTTTTGGCATAAGAAAAATCATAGTTTAATATATTGGGAATTTGTTTAGTATAAAGAATCACAGAAAAAGAAATTAATAAAATAAAATAAAAATTTATGTCAGTGCTTAGATTGATGATGAAATTAGTAAAATTATTTTTTTTACACTATAAAGCCGTTATAAAAAGCAACAAAGAAGTTGTTCCAAACAAAGTCTAAGGTTTCGTTTGGGACGGTTTTTTTATTGCTTCTTGAAGCAACTTTTTAGTATAAAAATTTAAATTTTTGTACTAGAAAGCTGCTTCAAGAAGCGGTAAAAAAGCCATCACAAATTGAAGCCTAAGTTGGTTTCTTTTTTTAATCATTGAATTTGGAGTTCAATTAAAATTAAGTTGGTTTAAAGCCTCGTTAGGGGCAGTTTTGTTACTATTTTATAGAGCAAATTTTTAGTATAAATTTTTTAAAAAATAGTAAAAAAATAGTGACTAAAAATTGTCCTAAACTAAACTTAAAACTATAAGAGATCAAAATTAACTTTGGAATATGTTTAATACGATTTTAACTATTTGAAGCACCTTAGTAATCAATGAAGAAGAAAAAGACCATCAAACTAGTCTACAGGTTATCTAGATCTGACATAATACCTATTATCATCAAATAACTCGATTTGATTTGACGTGTGAGCCGACCTGATTAACTCTATCAATCTTTTAACTTGATCCACTCTAACCCACCCCCAAATTTTTTTTTCAATGGCTGATAAAGTGCCTAACTAACTAGCCACATGAGCATATTAAATAATCTGAAATTATAGTGTGGTGTTTATAAGAGATTCCATATAGATAACCATACTATCTAATACAAAGTATGATGCGGAGAAATTTGGGCGTAATTTGAGATGGCTTTCTTACTGCTTTCTAAAACAATTTTCTATCTAGTATAAAAATTTCTATTTTAAGAAATTTTTATACTATAAAACTACTTTAGAAAGTAATGAGAAAGTTGTCTCAAACGAAACCTTTAAGATGCCGGACTTTCGCCCTTCATCCATCTGTTGTCGGACTTCCGCTCGGCCACCAATCATCACCGGACTTCCTTCCAACTACCATTTGTCACTGGACTACCGACCAGCTACCAACTGACGCTAGATTTCTGTCTGACCGCTGAACGTCACCTGATTTCCGTCCAATCTCCGTTCGTCACTAGATTTCAACACCGACGATTAACTGTGTTAATATGATCGTCCTCAATTTCAAGTTCAAATCAATTATTTGTAATCTATTCAAATAATTGTGTAATCATTTCAATTGTGCGTGGCCTCATGTTTTTTCCCTTTTCTAGCATTTTCCACGTAAAAAAATCTTGTGTTTTTTAATTCTCTATTTGTGTGTTGGATGTCCATACAACACAAACGCAAAATTCTAACTCTATCGCTGCATATATTCTAGCCCGCAACATACTCTTAATAAATTATATGCTAAAAATATACATTTATTTAAATAAGACTTAATTATATGATCACTATGCCATTAAATTTAGTGATATTTTTAGTGATTTGTTAAATAATAAGTATAGAAAGAAAACTTTTGATCATAATGATTACCATCTAAAACATTAACAAAAAATGGAGGTAAGACAAGCAATCAAAAATATGATAAATTTAGTAAAAATAAAATAAAATTTGCTCGAAGTTAAAAGGAGAATCATCATGATGATATCATGTAAAGGATGACTACCAACTATCACAAGAAAGGGTGATATCATGGAGATTAAACATCTCTCAAATTTTAGTGAAATTATTATGTGCAGCATCGAACCGTCAGGAGGCGAATTAGGATGCGACATATCACCTGGTACACAGCATATGTACACAACAAAAAAGTAACGTTGCGCGTCCTGATTCACCTACGGACGACATTCGATAACCGCACTGAAAAATTTCTCCAAATTTTAGGCGCATAAGAGTGCAATGGAGGCAACATCATTTTTTTAGGAGACTCATCAAGATAGAGATTGTTGAAAATGATAGCTCACTTAACACCATGAAGGTCATAAATGGAAGCTACTATAATATTAGAAATAACCATAATTTCAAAATCTTAAATAAAAGCTATCATAAATTCTTAAATCAAAATTTATCATAAAATCTATACTAATAGTTCTCTCAAGTTTGCAATAATTTTTGCATCTATTTCCGGATGAAGAAATTTTTTTTAATGTTATTTCTTAAAAAATTTGTAATAAATTTGCTATCTCCCTTTGATAAAGATAAATTATAAAAGGGATTTTTACATACCTAACACTTAAAACAAGCCTATTTATCTATTTAACACCTAAACTTACATATTTACCTATATACCACCTTGAAACCCTTATTCTCATCAAAAATAACATTCCGTTGCCTCCCCGTCGCCTTCCGTCAACACCAAACCGCGAAAGAGGGCTGGAAACTGTAACTCAGTAGAGCAGCTTCTTCTCTTGATGTGAATCACACAGTTCGCGAATCTAGTGCGACACATGCCTTTCATTTGCGAATCAATCTGCTTGGCGAACTTCTGGTTGAATCACACAGTTCGCAAATCCCACCTGCTCGTCTTATTCACAGCTTCGACATCTGATTCAGGCATGGATTTTTGTTCTCAAACATGCTCTCCATGAATTTTTGTTCAGCTTCGGCATCTGATACAGGCACGAAAAAGTTCGCGTCTGGTTCAGTTCATCTAGTCTGGTTCTGCTTTTTTTTTTTTTTTTTTACTTTTTCATACAAGCGATGGTTGGCCGAAATATGCACAGTTAGCGTCTTTTTTCATCGATCTTTTTTTCCCTTCTTCATCGCACAGTTCGCGTCTTCTCCTCTTGAATTAGCGACAAAATAGTTTCTGTAGAATAAGCTACAAAATTACGAATCGGAAAGCATCTCTGGACACAGTCGAAATATGCTTTAATTCTGATTCGTCTGCTCTGCTTTTATTAATGTTTAGTTCTATTTTATGCACAACTCTTTAATTCTTTTCTTCATGTCTTTAGCCACTGTCTTTTAATCCAAAGCATCTTCAGTAAATCAGGATAAGGCGAAGTCCTCACGAACGAGGATGCGGACTGTGAAGCGGACTGTGAAGTGGCGGACGGGCGGACTTCCTGAAGTGGTGAACACAAGGGGATGAACGAAACGAACGGGATGAACGGAGCGAACGTCCGAAGACGGAGTGGTATAATTGATTTAAAATGAGTGGTTTAGATGGTATATTAGTAAATAGGTTAGTTTAGATGTTAAATTTATATTTTAAACATTTTTAGGTGTTAGGTATGTAAAAATCCCATTATAAAACCACTTTGTTCTGTAATATTTTATAAGTATATTATTTTTCCTCCTTAAACTCTACAAAAGCCTCATCAAATTATTATTATTATTATAGACTGGTGACCTGTTAAAAAAAAAAAAAAAAAAAAAACATTAGGTGTACGGGCTGCGTGCTTTTTGTTTTCAGCTAGGAAAACCCATGATCAAGAATGATTCAAGATGACCACCACTAACTCCATTACCAGTCTCAGAAACTCGCGGTGAACAGAAGAAACCCTCACCTGAATATCGGCTTAGCTCCACCGAGTCCTGCGAAGCCGCTGGAGCCTGGCGACTTGAAGCGAAGGACGAGACCGCTATTATTGACGTTTCTACCAACTGATTATCCAAAAGCAGCTTGTCGCTATTGGTGCGTACTTCTGCCCCACCAGCGAGAGCAGTGCAGCAACTGCATCGCTTTTAGTAAGGAAATGGTCTTCTTTGCCTTAAGCGTGAAGCAACTCATGGAAAATATTTTATGTCAAATTATTTTTATATAAAAACTTTACATTTTTGAATTTTTATGAAAATTTATATGATTTAAATATTATATAACATTAATTTTAACACAAATTTTAAAATTTTAAATCTGAACTTAATAATTTATATTTCTATGAGTTTATCGGGAATAAAATTAAAAAAAATTAAAATTATTGTTCAAATGTTGATTCCTTACAAAATCCAAAGTACTAGGTTTATAGCTGATTAATATGGACATTAAGGACCTAAAAGGAAAAAAAAACTATATTTGGGATGACTTAAGGAATAAACCTATCAATAGGAATTTTCTTACCGTTAAAATTCTTTCTACGATGATTTTGAATTGCTCTAACAAAACATGAACCTTACACCTTATAAAAGTAAACTATTATCATTTTACTAAAACCCAAATCAAATGTCAAAATATTTCATAATTATTAATGACATGTATTTTTGATAATAATTAATTTGTCATCTTATTTAATAATTACATATATCTATTTAGGCATATATATCATCTTATATAATAGTTATTAGTAACATGTATTTTATTATTATCAAAAAAATACATGTTATTAAGAAGATAATAATAAAGACCAAATGAGCCCATCATACACATGAACTTTTTTAATAATTACAAATATCTATTTAGTTTTACAAATATCGATTTAGTTTTACAAATATCTATTTAGTTTTAATAAAATATAATATTTGATTATTACATGCACATGGACTAATTGGAATAATTCATCGATTCTCTTGCTCTTTGAAGAGCAACTTGCAAGAAAGAATAAGTGAATTAATGAAAAATACATTATTTAAACCACCTATTGAAAGCAACAAGTTTAAAAAAATGAACACCATTAAAAAGGCAATGGTTATTGCCATTCCCATTCATGAAATCCCCCCTTTCCCCAACACCAGGGCAACCAGAATAATGTAAGAGAGATGACCTTGTTAAGCACAAACTCTTTCTTGGGGATGGCTCTCTTGCAATCTTTAGCATGGGAAATTAAACTAACATGCCTCTTCATCTTCTATTTATAAGATTAAGAGAGCTACAAGAGAAATTATACCTAAAATAAATATAAAAAACAATACATGACATCACCAATAAAGATTGGCACAGACTTGTGAACTAACTGGATGATGTATATGAGGACCTCGATGAGTGCCTTGGACTAGTCTTCGGAATATGGCTCACATGATGAGTTTATGAAAGCAAGTCCCTTGACATAAGAGTCAAATCCCTAGGAGTGACAGATGGGTCCTTCGGGTGAAAGTGACAGTGATCCTTGGACAAGTTCAATCCATGAAATCATGATAATAGGCTTCAAAGGAGCACATTTTTTGTAATTTGATCAGGGATGTTTGTGATAGGCGAGTCGCCTTAATCACAAACAGCACTCGCCTATCACAAACAGCTGCTACAAGTAGTGGGTTTTGTTGAGGCCATTGATCCTCAAATTGGTCAAGGCAGGTCCTCCGGAGGAGCTTGTCGGGGATGATTGCACCCTCGGTCTAATCTCCTAGGGTGAGTCTGCATGCTATGACTTCCGCAAGGAATAGTAGCTACTTGTCCCGACATGATGTCAACTACTGCTCTACAGGAACATGTTTCCTTTGGGCAAGTGTCAATTTAACCATGACATCCCTATGGTTGAGTTCTTAATAAGAATTTGTTAGATAAATGTGAATTGCCTGCATGGACATGTAAGAGTATATAACCACAGTAGAGTGCATATCTCTGCTTAGAATGATAGTTTCTATTTCTTATATTTATTTTTTCCTATTTGTATCGAAAACCTCAATTGACAATAATTGCAATATCGAAAAGGATCAATGATAAAGCTGCTTTATTTTTCTTGCACTTGAAGTACACAAAAACATTAGCCAACTCCCAATCAGCATATAAACTAAAACATGTCAGTCATCCTATTCCATAGGAGAAAGGATCATTGCAAATACAAAATAATCTCAATGACAAGAAATATTTGCAAATTAGAACATAAGCAGTAAACCACAAAAGTTTCTGGAGAACTAAAATAAGACAACTAAGGCTTCGTTTGGGACGGCTTTCTTCCCGCTTTTTAAAGCAGCTTTTTAGTATAAAATTTAAAATTTTTATACTAAAAAGCCGCTTTAAGAAGCAGGAAGACAGCCGTCCCAAACGAGGCCTAAGTTTCATTTGGGATGGCTTTCTTATTGCTTCTTAATAAAGCAACTTTTTAGTACAAAAATTAAAGCTTTTATATTAAAAAATTGTTTTAAGAAACAGTAAAAAACCCGTCCCAAATGAAACCTAAATCTGAGATGCCTCACTATAAGATGAAGGATGGGACATTGCAGTTTTGAGATTGGCCTCAATCGTAGGCACGGGGAAGCTATTTGAAAGGCTTGGTGCTGATTTTTCATTTTCATTTGAGCCCAGTTCTGCCTTCTCCTTTGCTTTTCCTGCCTTTTCTCGCAGTTTCTCCAGCTTCTCTATTGCTCTCCTCTTGTTCTCTAATCTAGTAGCGCGCGCTTCAGCAGTTTCAGTTACTAGGAAGTTTGTGAGAAGAGTGGAAGGCAGGAGTGAAAGTGCATCTCTACGTGACAAGCTTGGAACAATTTTTTGTTTGCTTTAATCGGATACTTGGCTGCATTGAAATAACACAAGCTTTTAAATACTTGGATTAGTAAGGGCATCTCCAACCGAACTCCAAACACATGAATGGCGTCGCTCGCGAGCTCCAGCCGAATGGCAAAACTTTCGGTATTTGGTTGCGGGTGAACAGTGCGACGCCAATATTGGTGTTGCACTGTTCACCTGCGTTATTTTTCTGTTTCTACCGGATTTGTCGAAGAAACACGTGAAAGAGGAGAAAGACGGTTACCTTCTACGAAGGGTGCAAAATGGAGTTCGATTGGAGATGAATCATGCCATTTTTTAGTTTCACTGCATTTTGGAGTGAAAAAATGAGATTTTTGGTTGGAGATGCCCTAAGTGACTACCAACTACCAAGCTTCATAACAAAGTTCAGGGATATTGATTCTTAAAGGAACATGCTACGGAAATATAAATGGAGAATATTTCTAAAAACATATGATCAGAGCTTGCACAAGAACAGAGCATCACCATAGAAATGAGCACTATGCCTTTTTTTTTTAAGTATATAAAAATGCCAGAAAGAATGAAAGAAAAGAATAAATCAAAATTTCTTCAACCTTAGAAAGGAATATGAGACTCAGAAAATGGTTCCAAACTGTCTGTTCTAAAGAGCACCCAAAAATTGAGTAATACTTTGTACAAATAAGTTTCATTCTGAAATAAGATGTCAACAGAACTAGCGAGCTTCTTTTAAGGAGATTTAACATAAAACGAAAATCAACAGCCTGAATCATGACTCAAATCCTAATAGGGCTTGATTATGCAAAAATGAAAATGAAGTCTTTATAACTACACAATAACAGATGCACGCATATATGTAATTCCCTACAAACTTATATTAGATTTGTAAACTGAGAGGTCTATTATATCTTGAAGGAAGCTAACAGGTAATCAAGGATAATCAAGGAATATGAGATTTTGTATTCCATATGCTAGTTCACTGAGGATCAAGATAAAAAAAGTGTTTTTCTTAGAAGATGATATTCAACATTCATGGATGAGATATTTTGATAAATTTTTCAATGAAGATTGTGAGAATATGATTGATTTTAAGGTGTTAGCACCCTAATAAAAATAAAAAATTTTGTTTTTATCGTCGTATTAGTAAAATCGAAATCGGAGAAACTTTAAATAAAATGAAATTGTAGAAAAATAATGGAACTTGATGATATTCCAATAGAAGTGTGTATATGTTTTAGAGATCAAGGAATTTCTTGATTTACTAAACTTTTTAATATTATTTTGAAGACTAAAAGATGTCTGATGAGTGGATAAGGTTTGTGTTGAATCCTATTTTTTAAGAATAAAGGTGATGCACAAAAGCGTGTGAATTATAGAAGAATTAAGTTAATATGTCAAACATTAAAATTATGGGAGAATAATTGAGGATAGGTTAGGGTGTGAATTGTGATACTTACTAATATTTCTCAAAATCAATTTGGATTCATGCCAAGTATGTCTACTATGGAAGCTATACATTTGTCATGAGGATTGATGGAGAAGCACAGAGAGAGCAAGGAAGATATGCATATGATATTTATTGATTTAGATAAATAATATGTAAAGTTCCAAGATAACTGCCTTGGAGAGTTCTAGAAAAGAAAGGAGCAAATAATATTTATATTCAAGTCATTAATGATATGTATATAAAAGATGTTTGTTCAAATATAAGGTGGTTTGAATAAGTATTTTCCTATTTCAATTGGATTACATCCAGGATTAGCTTTAAGCCAATGTCTTTTTGCTTTAGTCATTGATATTCTTGCTAGACATTTACAAGAGGATATACCTTGGTATATACTTTTTGCTAATGATATTCTTCATGTTGATAAAATTAGAGAGGGAAAAGAATGAACACTTGAATTTTACAAGTGAATTTTAAAGGTTTTCCATTGAGTAGATCTAAAACGGAATACATGAAGTGTAATTTTTGTAGTAATATATCAAGTGGCAGGATTGTGACTTTGGGTGATCAACTCATTAAAAAGAGTGCATGTTTTTGATATCTCATATTTATTGTTCAAAGAGACGCTGAAATATATGGAGATATTTTTAGTAGAATTCAATTTGTATGGTTGATGTGGAGGAATGCATTGGGTCTGTTATGTGATAGAAAAGTACCCCTCTAACTTAAGAGAAAATTTTATGAGATGATGGTAAGACAAAATATTTTATGGTGCATAATGGTCATTAAAAGAGTAGTAAAAAAATTAAGTGTTGGGATGCTTAGGTGGATGATTGGTTTTACATTTAGAGATAGAATACGAAACGAGTATATACGTGAAAAGATTGGAGTAGCTCTAGTGGCAGATAAGATTAGAGAGAGTTAACATGGATGGTTTGGTCACATAAAGAGCTGGCCTTTTGATGACCCGATTAGGGGAGTAGATATATTAAATCCGGCCTATATTAAGAAAGGTGGATGTAGACCTAAAAAACTCGGTTAGAAAGTAATATAAATGAGAATTTGACTCTTAATAGAACACAATAGAGATAAAGGATTCATGTAGCCAACCCCATGTAGTGGGATAAAGTCTTGATGTTGTTGTTGTTCTTGTACGCTAGTCGATTGCCTTGTTGGTTTCACTACAAAATAATAATAATAATAATAATAATAATGTAAAACGTGACGGCATATACACCATAAATCAGTCTGCTTTGTTACTGAGGATTTGCTTAGTAAGCTTACAGTCACAGAAGCCACATGTAGCGGCTTTCTTATTTATTTGATTCATCTCTCAAGTACTAATTACTGCCTTGTTAGACTATTGTGTCCATTGCTGAGAAGAAAGCTATTGTTAATTTGACACATGAGTGGGTTGGAAACAGAACATGCTCGTAAGTTCACAGTTGTGTGATTACTAGTTAGTTCACCAGACTAAGATAAAGAAGAGCATAGAGAAAGAGAGATGAGGGGGAGTATTATTAAGCTTTCGGACTAAAGGGTACGGAAAAAGAGAGAATGTTGGATACTTAATCAGATGGCTCTCTCTCTCTCATAGTTTGATTAAGGGATTGTTGGTTTAGGAATCAGTCATCTATCTCCTGGGAAGACAGTCTCTATTTAAAGGATCCAGTGAAGTGCCACTGGCTCATCCACTTTGATTAAGGGATTGTTGCTTCCATTACACTACCATGACCCTTCAACTAAGTAACTTCTTGAACATGTCAATCCAATGATGAACTCAAGTTATGTACATTTTATACCCACACTATTATATCAAAAAAAAAAAAAACTCTGAAGGGCGGAACAATATACTTAATAGACCCATCGAGGTACCTTTGAAGATCCCCTAACTCATCCCTATTGGCAGCCATCAAGTAGTTCACCTCATGAATACAACTGCCATTATACTACCATGGTCACTCTGTTAAGGATGCAGTTAAATTCATCAGTTGAACGTTGCAACCCCTATCATTAAGTTTGTTGTAACCACCCAATGCCTGTCATGATTGTGCCAACTAGACTGGAGTTCAAAGTAACAACTTGAACATGTTCCTTGTAAATCCCCATGCCAAGTAGAGTAGGTTGCACCGAATGGTGGCATACTCTTCAACAATTAACTTCCACATTCAATTAGATCAACTAAACCCAAGGGTGTACTCAAGATGTATATATTTTATCCTCATACAACTATATAAAAAAGAAACTCCATTGAAAGGGCAAATTTGAACCTTGGAACTTAGTATGCCAATGAGGGTAACAATCTAGAAATCTAAACCCTCTTAAATCCTAATTTACCCGAATAAGTGCAACCGAAAAGTTAAATAGATTAACTTGTTAAGCCAATAATTAGCAAATTTGAAGCAGGTACGGGCACCAAATTACTAAATATCGATTATTGAGTATCACATGCTTACAAGATGAGTTGTTGACAAGTTGGATGAAGAAAATTGTAAGTCGACTAGCACGCAAGCAATCAAGTAGATCTAATCGACATAGAGGAGCAATGAATTGTGCCAAGCAAAAGAAACCACCTAAGACTAAGTGATAAGAAGTGAATACCATTTCCTCGAAATTAGCGAACGACAATAAGAAATTAGGAAGAAGAACACACCAAAATTATTTTTATTGCAAGAAATATGAAAGAAAATAAAAAGATATAGTTGGATCTTCAGCTGGAGAGGAAGATCCGGCTCTCCCAAATCCCTACTCGGTGGCTAGAGCCCTCACAATCTAACATATTCTAATTTCAGCAAACTCAAAATATAATCCTGAAATCACCCTATTGTTAGTCTTAAATAGGCTTTGATGTAGAACGATCATGCAAAGTTGAATTACTTGAAAAGTTTGCACGCTTAAGTGTTAGAAGCCACAATAATCATATCTTCAAAATGAATTTTCTAATGACAAAAGAAAACACTAAGAGCGGTAAAATACAAGCTTATCCTGAATCACACACGTAAAAGTTAAGATCATAAAACATTCAAGTTAATCTAACGTTGCATACATGATTGATTTTCAATAATAATCCCTGAGTTAACAATAAGAGCAGTATTAGGAGAGGTCCCTCACAAAATTCTACCAAACACTAAGCTTAAGCGGAGAATAATTGGCATGATCGTCGTAAATCACATTAAAACTACAATTGAGGAGTAAACTAAGGAGATAAGAGAATTGGAGGGGAGTTTACCCAAGTAATCAGAAAATACGAAGTTCCTGCGGCTGTAGGAAGGCTTGGGAGGAAGTAGGTGGCATCTAAGAACCTTCCTAAACGTGTGATTAGCAACCTAGAACGTCCGGGCAGCATTTGAAGTCCTTCCAAATGGTTGGACAACAAGAAACATGTGCAGACTTCCCTGGACAGGGAACCAAAATCTTCAGACAGCTGGTACGAAAGTTTGGACAGCACGCCTTGACCTTAGGAACCTTGGCAGCAATTCTAGGGGTTATCGGATCTCAGGACAGTGCACAAAATCTGTCCAGAAAATTTCTGAACAACAATTTGGCATGAAGAACTGCTGTGTTCCGGCTTTCTGGATGCAAAAATTGAAAGAGTATAGCAGGAAAATTTGGGAATAACAATGGGAAATGGTCTTGAGATTAATTTACTTGCCTAGGTGGCAAGATTAATTAAATCCCAAATCAATTTGGGGAGAGAGAATAGAAATCTGAAATTAATTTTCAGATTAAGTGAATTTGGTGGGATAAATTTGAATTTAAATTCAAATTTTAATGGGGAGAATTAAATTGGATGAGAGGGAATTGTGGGAGGTAATTATTGAGGCTTAATGAGGGGCTATTAATGAAATTGGAGAGAGAAAATGAGCATGGAGAGGGGCCGGCCATAGAGAGAGAGGGTAGAGGGGAATTAAGGCTAATGAAGTGGGGCCCACACACTAATCAAGGGTTTAAAGAAAATTTGAATTAAATTTCAGATTTTATTAAGAGGGTAATTTAAGTGCTATTATTTGGAAAGCTTTTTAATTTCAAATTTGAATTTAAAATTCAATTAATAGCTCTCTTAATTACTTTGCCTTAATTTAGGGAAGTAATCAATGCCCTTTTGAAATTTGAATTTCAAACATATGGGTTGACTGAAGAAGGGGGGGGAGGGGGATTTAGCAGGGTAGATGGTGGCTGGCAGCAAGGGGAAGGACTTGGGTTAGGGAAAAATTACCAAGAAAAACTTAGTGGGTAATGAGGCCGGCGGGTGGGAAGTTGGGAGGGAATTCGATGCAAAGAAAAATAAAAGAAAAGAAAGATAAGAGAACCGCGAACCTTGGAATCCACCAAGATTGACGGGTACTGCAAATCACCCTCCTCGGGCTTCTCCCCTCATGAACTCACTAAGAGATCAACATGAACTCACTAAGAGATCAACAATAACATAAAATTTCATTATCAATAATTCATCATCCCCAAATTACAAGAAACTAGCCTATAAATAGGCCTCATGAAAAGAAAAGAGGTATTGACTAAAATGCCCTTCGGGCTACAACACTACATGATTACTCATAAGGGTAAAAAAGGGAAAAACAACAAAATAAAAAAAAAACACATAAATAAATAGACTCAAGATTGTAGCCGTTGATCTCCGATGTCCTCATCAAGGCTCTCCTAATTCCCTCCCAAATCAGCCTCCTTTCCTTAAATAATTCCCTCCCAATTATAACTAAAAATTTCCTAAATAATTTTCCTTTGATTATAAACCTTCCTAAATAGCTCCCTCCTGATTCCCTTCCAATCAAATCGACCAGTCCATCACTAAGCCAAGTAGAAAACTTCATTCATCTGAACGCAACACGCTAGTTAAAGCTGAACAATTCTACAAGGTGCTTTTGCATTTGATCTTTCCCCTCCTGCTTAAGCTACCTGCACTAAGAATTGTTATAATATGTTGGAAGGTAACATTTGGAGTACCGCACATGCTCAAGCCATAGGAGCTTTATCAAATTATTCAGTACCAGCTAGGAGCATAGATAAATTATGGATCCTTTTTAATCTCCTTATCATCTCTTATATATAAAAACCACCTATTTCCAAAGGCCTAGTGTAACTATAACATTGATGGAGTTAAGAGAAGAGAGGTATGTTGATGGATGGTGGTGGGTAGGATCTTTGAGTAAAGGGTGATGATGCTTTCTTGTGGTGATATATGGAGAAGCCTAGGGTTGATGGTGGTCTGCTAAAAGGAGGGTTAATAGACTACGCTGAAAGATCGGAAGGTGGAGGGGTTGCCTTCAGAGGGAGTATAATAGAGATATCTCGGGATGGTTTTGATTTTGGTGAGGAACAACATGAGGGAGGGGTAGCTAGGGTTAAGAAGAGGGGTATTGGTCGACCATGAGAGGGTGATGGAATAAGACAAATACTAGATGACCAACGAAACTATCAAAGATCTCTTCTAAGAGTAAGCCACTGACACAATTTCTCGAAAAGCAACCAAGCAAAGTAAAATTTGCTCACTGATACATTTGATTTATCAAAGTTACAAAGAAGGTGCATGTATACACACACATATATATATATTCATCAGGGCCATTTAGATGCAATCGATAATTTCCCTCCTTTGAGTGACTATCAAAGCAAAGTTTGGAGGGTAATTAGACTTGATTTGAACACATGTTACTTAAATAAGGGGTAAGAGGGTTGGCCATGTTTGTATCGAAAGAGAGTGATCATGAATTCTGGCACATGTAGGGATTTCAATCAAAAATAGGCCACATGCTTGATCCAAATCATTTACTGAGTTTCTTGAATACTAATGATGATGATGAATACATTAATCTTAAAGCCTAAAGTTGTGCTCCTACCAATGATCTAGTCACTGGTCCATGTGCATGAGATTATGTTGCATCAACTCAAACCACAGTGAATCTTGCTACGTGGAGTTAAAACTAATGTAGTCATCCACAAGGTATGATGTAAATTTAAGAATTGAAGTTTTCATTGAATGAGGTGAATAGTTCAATCCATAAACAATAGAACTCAGCTCCTTCCTTTCCGATAATCCAACCTTATCTTTATAAATCTCTATCAAGTATTCATCATTACAATGCATATGCTTGAGTTCATTACTTCTTGGTGTTCACTCTTAAACATAGAAAAAAAATTTAAAATTTTGTACATAATAAAAAGGACGCTTTAATAATATGTATAGTGATCTTGACATATATTTCAAAAGTTGTAAATAAGGTTGGTAGATGTTCATAAATGGATGCTATCATTACAAGCCTTCTTACTTTAAATAAATCATTAAGAACATTTTCTCAGTAAACAAAACTTCCAACTATGGAAGAAGCTAAATAAACCCAGAAACTATCATTACAGCACCTAAAAAGTGAATGCTAGCTTGATCTTCACTGATAGCAAATTTCACATACACCAGATTCGAAAGGTAAAACTTCATTTTTTGCAAAATTCAAGGAATCTCATATGTGATTAAAAGTTCAGAAAATTTTGCTTTTGGCTAGAAATTATATAACTCATAGAGAGTACCACCTTTCCAAAGAAATATGTTTGAAGTTCTACTAGTTGTTCCAAACCCGTGTCAACGAAATTAAACACTATCTAAAAATCCAGCAGGTTCCAATACTTAAACTCCCTTCAATTTCACAATCGTTCCCACATGGAACGATATATCCCGATGCAAGGGATCAAAATTCCCTCGTACATTTTTTTGGCAAACAAATCCCTAGATAGCAGAACCGAAAAGCTCCTAATCCCTAATTATCAACCCACATTTTAATAAATATCCTCGAAATGCCAACTGGGTTTGTCCAACTTAACGAATTTTTCCGTAGGAAACGAATCTACGGAGAGAAACATCGTAAATTTTGGAGGAAAACTACAAATTCAAGATAAACAGAGAAAAAAAAGGATGAGAAACCTGTTCATCTTTCTTCACGAATATAATCCCCCGCCTCCCGAGCGCAGAGTTCCTCAAACCAGGTGGAGGAAGCGGCGACACCGATAGCGCTCGCAGAGAACTCAACGTCATTTTAGAATTTCCAAGCCCGTGTGCAGAGTGCGTGCCGCCCTCAGTGCCCTGTACACTGTGTAATCAGATAGTGTGAACTCTTCGGGTTTTTATCTTTTGGTATTGGTATTTTAGTAATTTTTTTTGTATTCATGGGCATGAAGATGAATTATTGTATTTATATGACTCTTTGAATATTATAAATGATTGTTAGAGTAATCAATATAAATGTTGATCAACAGATTTATTTTCTCCTGGCAATTTATTATTAAAATAAATTAGATATCTTGATTATCCAAATTTCATCATAAAAGTCATTCTTACACTTCATATCTACTACGGTATATCATTGTATATCTCAATTATAAGGTAAGCATCTTTTGTAACTTATGATATACATAACTCAGAATCATTTTTAAATTAGGTCAAACCCAATGGATTTACCTTTTTGTGCCTCCACGTAAAAAATATTGTCTTTTAAGAACCGCTCTCGACTTATTTTATCAATGTGTCTACAAAATATTCGTATAATATTAAGTTGATAAACTCTACGCTTTGACAAATATTTTAGCATGTAACAAGATTAATTCTTGTTGCGTCCTAGAGTATTCATGACGGTAATGAATTATAAAGTTTAACGTCTCAACATTGTACGAAGATCCAGCACACACAGATAAAGAGAAAGGGTGCAGCATTAAAGGAGACACCAAGACTTTTACGTAGAAAACCCCTAAAAGGGGGGAAAATCACGGGTCCTAGTCAGTTTGAATGAATACACTAGTATTTATAGTTGATTACAAATGAGGCATTTCCTTGGGGGAAGGCCTTAACTTGATGTACATCTTATAGAATGCATTACATTATGAGAATACAAAGAATCTCAATTGATGTGTTTATTTGGTCTGAAGGACTGTAGTCGGTGGACGACATAAGTCAGAAGGATCGTAGTCGGCGGGCAACGAATATCAGAAGGACAGTATTCAATGGGCAACGTAAATCAGACGGACCGTAGTCGGATTTAATTTTTGAAGTTTTCAACTTGATTTTTGCCTCGAGATTCATGCCCGATCAAGATAATTTTTTGAGGACATATCAATTCTAAATTGAAATTTTCAATCACTATTTGACTCTAGTCATAATAGTTTGAGTTGGGCTTAATTTGAGAGAACAACAGAGCATCTCGAAATTGACTTTGTTTTTTAAATGAGTTAATTTTGAATACCCTTTTAACAATTTTGATATTCAATTTTCTGATAAAAGAAATATATGGAAATAAATGTAAATTAATTTTTCTTTTATTACTAAAGAAAAATTTTAAAATTAAGATACATAATATGCATATAATATTAGACTAACTATTAGTTATCTATAATTTATATGATTGACTCTTATATTTAACACAAATGATACAATTAGCAAGAGAGTTTAGTTTAGGATTACTAATGAAACATAAGTCCAAAACTTACACTGAAAAATTAAAGGCCCGCACAACATGAGTGAATATGATTACTACAAATTATATTGAATTGCAAATATAAATCTTTCAAAATAGAAACAATGAACAGAAAAATAGTCAAACTCTATATGGCTAGTGTGTCAGTTATCATAGAGCATCCATCACCTATAGACTTCCAAGTAGGGGTGTCAATTCGGGTCAACGGCCTGGGTTCGGGTCGAATCCGGAATTGACTGGGCACTATTCGGGTCAACCCGAACTCGACCCGTTTTTAAAAATGGGTCAGGTTTTCCGGACCCGAATCCGACCCGACACGAATGACCCGGTATTGACCCAAAATTGCTAGTATTCTGGTCAAAAATTGGGTCAATTTTTTATTTTCGGGTCAAAACGGGTCAATCTCAGGTTTTCGGGTCAAATATGAGTTTTCTTGTCACTTTCGGGTCAATTTCGGGTTGCTGGGTCAACCCGAATCCTACCCGATTTTTAAAACGGGTTAATTTGTTGAACCCGAACCCGGGTTCGGGTTGACCCGATCTCAGATTTTTTCGGGTCGGGTTCGGGTTCCAACTAATTTTTGACTCAAAATGACTCGTTTAAATTGTGCTTATATTTTTTTTATTTGTTGGTAAAATCGTCACAATTTTTATTAATTAATCTAAATACTATTTTTTTTTTAAGTTATAATTTTTCTTTAAAATAAGAACATATTATCAGGTTGGGTCATTTGGGTTGCTAGCGAGTTAGGGTTTATGTCCATATTTTTTATCTATTTATTAAACGGGTCAGATTTTGATTGACTGGATTCGAATCAGATCAATTTTGAGTCGAACCAATAAAAAAGCAAATAAATGCTATGAAAAAAAATCACAAATAATGGTTAGATTATATCATAGCTTTAAATAAGGACTCAAAAACAAAATCTTTGTATGCTTTAATGTATCACTTCTTCCTCGACTCAAAGTCTCAAACACCTAAATATCACTTTTCAAAGTAATGTATACATAATAGATAATTGTGAGATAAAATAGGGATACATCCTTAAGCAGAGGAGCATCTGAGTAACAATAGAGCTGTTGCTTTTGTTATATGAAGAAGGTTGTTGATATAATCCAAATCATAAGTGTTTTATGATGAAAATTTCATGCAATTATCAAATAAAATAAAAACTATAGAAGGGATCATGAAATTATATTTAGGTTTTATTTGAGACGATTTTCTTATTGCTTTGTAATAGGGGTGTCAATATTTGATACGAGCTGAAACCTGACCCGAAAATTTCGGGTTAGGGTCAACCCGAACCTGAAATGGGTCGGGTTCGTGTTCAACATTTCGACCCGTTTCAAAAATCGAGTCGGGTTCGGGTTAACCCTTTGACCCAAAATTGACCAATTTTGAACAGAAAACTCAAATTTGACCCGGCAACCCAAAATTGACCCGTTTTTTACCCAAAAAAGATGAGATAGACCCGTTTTTACTGAAAAAAATGAGATATACCCTTTTTGACCTGAAAACTAGCAATTTTTTGTTGGAAAACAGGTCATTCGGGTCGTGTCGGGTTAACCCGGACCCGAAGCAGGTCGAGTTCAGGTCAAAAAAATTGACCCGTTTATAAAAAACGGGTCGGGTTCGGGTTAGACCCGAATAGTGCCGGGTCACGAGACCTGAAATTAACACTCATATTTTTAAAGTTATTTTTTAGTGCAAAAAATTCTTGAAATCAGAGAAAAAATAGTAGTCTAAGGTTTAGTTTGGGATGGCTTTCTTCTTGCTTTCTAAAACAGCTTTCTAGTATAATAATTTTTTGAATTAAAATATTTTGTAATAGAAAGTCGTCTTAAAAAGCAGTACAAAAGCTGTCCTAAATGAAACCTTAATCTTAGAAGTTTAAGGAATTGAAAATACATGATTGTAATGAACATTTTTAGCAAGGATCAAAGAGAACATCAACCAAATTTAAACAAGGAGAGGTAATATAAATTGAAAACTTGAGCTTAGTTATATCAAAACAGAATCAATCCCACAATTTGAACAGATTGAATAACAATGGAAGTGTAAATACTATGAAGTTGCTAAAAATATTTAAAAGCTGTTTTTTTCTTCCTTATTTCAATTAATTTTTTAAATATTTTTATGTAATATTAATACGAAGTTGTTTGAATATGAATGATTTTCTCTTTTAATGTAAATGAGATTATTTAAACTCATAAAATTAAGCTTGATCTGTAGCACAAATTATCTTCAAGCTATTAGATTAAGGATTCTTGATTATTTTACAGAAGGCCTTAGGTTATTTATGTTGTGATCAATAAATATATTTAATTAATTACAAATATTTTAATAAGCAATTAAATAAACTAGAAATAAATACAGTAATTAACATTAAACTAATTTTAATAATCATTATTAATTAATAAATAATAACTAAAAAATTACTAATCGATACATCATAAATTTTTTTTTTTTGATCAGACACAAATCTAAATTATATATTTATATATATAATAAATTATTAATAATAATATTTTAGATACATTTTACTATTTAGAAATCGGTCCCAAGTTACAGATTTAAGGGCTTTGGGTATCCAAAATTTTGATGATGAGGGATCACCACCGTTCATTATATTACCTTAAACCGTCGATGAACGGTGATGCTTCTCATTCTGCGGCCTTCGCGTTAGAGAAAGTCGCCACTCGCCAGCAACTGCGACCGCATCGGCATTTCCGGCGCTCGGCTTCCGCGGTCTGAAGATGGCAATGGTGGTGTCGAATCCCTCTAATACAAGTAAATTATCCAGATCTTGGTTTCGTAACTCTTCTTGAGTCTCTCTTTTTTTTTCCAGATTTTTTTTTGGTTTGATTGGCAAGTTTCTATGCCAAACCCTAGCTTATATCCCTTCCTAATGCAATATTGTTTCCCCCTCAGACGAGGAGATTTCTGCTGCCGCGGCGGCGTCATCGGGTGCAGGTGAGTTTTGATAATATTTTTGTCTCTGTGTTTTGTGATACGGATGCATTCTTTGCTGCTGTTGTGGGTTTTGGGTTTTGGATTTTTTTTTGACATAAGCTCTTGATTAGTAATTTTGGTGTGCATTTATTATGAATTTCAGAATTATGAGAGTTCGGGGTACTTATGGCAACTGGTTATGAGAGCTCGGGGCATTTATCATGAATTTCGGAGATTGCTACTAGCTTATAGAGCTTTGCAACCTTAATCTTCTTTATGAACATTGAAGATTCTGCTATCTTCTTTGATCTTTGATTATGTTTGGAGCATCTTTTGCTTGTGCAGATAAGACTTACTTGTTTAGATGTTCAGTTTATGCTGTTTTGATTATTAATACCAGCATAACTTGCTCTGAGCTCGACATCAAGGGGCCGGTTGGGTGCAAATAGGATATTGTAAATTATATAAATTCGATTTATTAAATCCCAAGGCTCAGTTAACTCTTGAAAACTATTTTGCATGACATATGTTGAATTGGATTAAACCCTAGGAAACTATTTGGCCACTTATTTAAGGATTTAAGAAATTAGGTGATTGTGGTATTTATTATATTAACTCATCATATATCAATCTTACCAAATTAATTAAATCATAAATAGCATAAAATAATATCTCAGTTAATCATTAATTTATAATTTACTAAGTTTATTAAACAACACTTTTCATTAAGTTAAGTTAGAGGGGGCCTAAATAAAATTAATTAAATTCCTCACCTTCATCCCCTTACTCCTTAGCTTGCCTTTCTGAAACTCTCTTTCATCTTAATAAAATTTTAATTTTATTTATTCAAATTAAATTATAATTACCATAGTTAATATGTTAACTAATTATTAATTAGTAATTTATAAAGTTAATTAAATATAATAATTCTTATTCAATCCAATAAAACAATAAATGATATTAATCTTCTTAAATTAATATTTTTTGTTCATTTATAACAATTATTTTAATTAAATTAAATTTTTGTTTTGTATATCCTATTTAATTTGTATTAACAATTTTAAAAAATTGTCAGTTAAAAATGAAAACCCTCGTATTTCTCCCTTAGATTCACATTCCCCAAATTCCTGAAATCCTAGATGTCAAATAAGCTAGGAAGACGACACGGGAGTCTTCTTGAGAAGGTATCGACATAACCAACAATGTGTGAAGGATTGTGAAGGAGAAGAGTTCATGAGAGACTTGCTAATTTAAGTTAAAAGAGAAGCGTTTGTGAGAAACTTATGTATTTAAGTTAACTTCTTCCAATGCTTGGATTTACTAAATTTGATAGTTAAGGCAAAATTGTGGAGAAATGGGATGCGAAATTGGGTAGAAATGGGATTTAAAATTTCATAGAGTTTAAAGTTGTTTAATTTGGTATTTGGCAGGATTTATGTTAAATCCTGCTCAAGTCTTGCAATTAAACTGCCCTAAATGGTATGAAATATTTTTTATTATTAATTATCTCTTATTTTAAAGTTAGATTTTATTCGTAAATAATTTTTTTCCCAATAGGGGTGTTTGGCTAAAAGTTGTTTTTAGTAAATCTTGTAATTCTAAATATAATAAATCTTGATGGTGTTAAATCTTTAAAAATAATTGACATGAAAGCTTTAAAATGTGACTAAATCTCGCTAAACTGTTGGAATTTTTGTTCGAAGACTTAATATTTAATTGGATATGCAATTTAACCGGGAATTAAAAAAATGCTAGAACTAATGTTAACAATAAAATTTAATTCAATGAACATATTTTAATTAGAACACATTTCATTAAAATAATTTCTTAATTTATCGTTCTTATTGTTTATTTAGATATTAATTAACTGATGTGCAACAATCTTTCTCTAGATGAATTATTAACTCAAAAAAATAAGACCGAGAATCTCAATCTATCAAGTAACAAACACACTAGTGAAATGTCAATAGAGCTCGATAAAGTTGAACGCATCTTGCTTCTGGACCACAATGAAAATGATGAAGAAGAGGTGATTGCGAGTGAGAGGGCTAGATATAGAGAGATTGCAATGTTAGGTGATTGCAATATGGTGAGAGGCACTAATAAAATGCGACTGCAGAAGGGAGGTTGCCTCAAATAGATTGCAAGGTGAAGAGATTGGAGTAGAAGGTGAAGGTGAAGGAGAAGAGAGGGAGGATGGGCAGGTGGGTTAATGAAGGAGAATATATTGGAGAAGGGGGATGAAGAGAAGGGGAGGATTAGGCTTTGTGTGGTGGTAGCTTGTATTAATTACATATTGATCTACTATGGTAGCACTACGTTACCATTGAATCCTTAATCCATACAAGTAAGATGAAGGTTGAGGAAGAGAGATGGGGAAACTAAGAATAGAATAAAGCGAGGAATAGGTGAATAAGCACAAGAATGACAAAAAAAAACTAGTATACTACTATGATGCTACTTAGGGTTTTTTTGAGATAGCTTTTTCATTACTGGAGGGAGGGAGGGGAATTACTACTTTTTTTTTTCAATCCCAATCTCGTAATAAAAGTTTGTTTTATTTGAAGAAATATAATAATATCTTTATTTATGGTTCAAGAAAATCTTATTTTTCTAAATGAAGTGAACTTTTGATGGTAATATTGAAGTCATTGTTTTTATTTTAGCTGATTTTTTTTTTTAAATTATGGGTGAACTTACTACTTTTTTAATCCCAATTTTCTAATAAAAGTTTATTTGAAGATACATGACAGTATCTTTATGATGGTTACTACTTTTTTAATCCCAATTTCCTAATAAAAGTTTGTCTTATTTGAAGATACATAACAATATCTTTATGGATGGTTCTAGAAAATTTTATTTTTTTAAAATGAAGTGAAGTTTTGATGGTGATATTGAAGTCATTATTTTTGTTGTAGCCCGGATTATTGTAGTTTTTTTTTAATGTTTTCTTTTTATTTGGCAAGTAATAATTTTGTATAACTCATTAAATATTCACTATATCTGTCAAATCTAAATATATCGAATTGTTATATTTTCTGATTACATGCACTTGTGTTTTAACTTGTTAGGTGTTTTAGGACACCATATGCATAAAAATCGTTTGCAGGAATATACACAAAGAGCAGGATTATCACTTCCATCTTATTCAACTGTGAACGAAGGAGAACCACATGCACCAAGGTTCCGAGCTGCAATATTGGTAGATGGGATGAGATTTACTTCTCCTTACACATTTTCTCACCGAAAAGAAGCAGAACAAGATGTTGCAAAACGTACTCTTGAGATTATATCAGTAAAATTTAAGAATGAGGCTTCCCTTAATATTCACAAGGTATCTCTCACCATCATTTGTAAAATTAGATATACTATTACACTTTTTTTAATTAGTTTTACATTAAACTATAACATTTGTATATTCACGCAACTATGATTTTTAAATTATTTTTGTTCTACTATTTCACCACTGTAAATGTTGTAAGGAAAAAATTGATATAAATTTATGCAAGTTTATTGATATGTGAGGAAGGCCCATAGAATTCCTCATGATGTATATTTTTTTCTTGTTTCCAATATCTTTAGTTTAGGATATCATAAAATTGTTTAACATTGTCTTCTACTTTATAGGACCCAGCATTTTGCAAATTGATCCTCAATGAGTATGGAGCTAAGCTGAAGAAAGACAGACCAACATATTCCACCGTTCAACAAGATGGACTTCTTCCAATATTTATTACAACTATTACTTTCGATGGGAAAACTTATGTTGGATTAGCTGGAAGGAGCAAAAAAGAGGCAGAACAAAATGCAGCATGTGTTGTTATTGATTCTATTTTAGGTCTGCTTTTTTTATTTGCTTGCATTAATTGATATGGTTTAAAAAGTGTTAAAAATATTTTAATATTTGTCATATCATGCTATTGGAAATTTTGGGAATATTTTTGCAGCAAATTCAAACACAGTTGCTGCAATGACTCAAATTATAAAGACAAAAGGTAAACTTTATGAGACGGTGAACAATATTGCCAATGCTGGGAATGCAACCTTGACGAGTGAAATCAAGAGTGATGATGCTGATGGTGTTATTGAAGGAACAGGGATAACGGCTGTTGCACCAATTGGTAAGCTAATCACTACCATTTTTGCTCAGTGGACAACTTTCAAAAATAACTTTTATGTCCTGTTGCAATTTGACCTTAAGAAGAAATGCTATCTACTGTTGGAATCATTGTGATTTTAGTCATTACCCAACAGGAAGTTTACCTACCGGACCGACAAGTTGGATTCCTTTCACTTCTCAATTGGTGGATCCTTTCACTTCTCAATTGGTGATATTTCCCAGAGCAATCAAATGAATTATCATATTTCATCTTCGGGTTTGCCAATGACGGTAGTTGATGCACAAGCTATTGCTCCAAAGAAAAAGAAAAAGAATTCGAAGAAGAGGAAAGCTGATCAATCTAAAAGAAAAAGAGTTGATGAACCGTAAGCATTACGTACTATTTACCCTTGAAGCTTTTTTTTGCTTTCTTTTTTAACCATGCTCTTTGAGATTCTTTATTATATTATGATTCCTGTTTAGTAGAATATTTTTCATGACAGGACCTTCCTGTTTGGCTGGATTTTGGGGAGCCTATTTACCAATTCTTTTTTTTTTTTAAAGTACTGTTGACATGTTTGATACTCAATGAGCTAAATTCATCCCACCAGTTTGCTTATCTTAATTAAAATCATTTTTATAATTAGAGTTTTTATTTTCCTTGATATATCACTTTGCTTTTATGTCCTAGGAATCTAGTACAATGTTTTTTTTCTTACCTCAATTCAGTTATTTATCATCTCTTTCCTCCAACTGTTCTCTCGGGCCTATGGATCACTTGTGGTCATATCGAGGTCAATGAGAGATCAAGTCTTGTTGATAATTCTTTTCCTTCTGATGCTACCTTAGAGCATCCTAAGGAGAAGAACATCAGGATCATTCTATGATTACCTTCGATGTGCATAAAGTGGTCAAAGGGCCCAATATGCAGGTTGCAGGATGTTTAGGCTCGCCATGTTTGGCAACTTTTGGCTGACTGTTCAAAAGTGTGGAAGAAAATAGTAACTGTCCAACATGGTGGAAGTTCATCAGTGATCTCTCAGTCTCAGTTGTTCCTGGAAGCTGAATCGTGCTGCTTGAGTTTTTTTTTATGATAAGTGGATTTTGGTTGATCTTTGTATGTGGTGGCTATATCAGTTGTCTTCAGATGGTAGGGTTCAAGTATCTTTCGAGTACAATGATTTCTCTAGGTACAATTAAAAATTATGATTAAATATTTTCTTAATTATTTTTTATGATCAATAACATTAAGAAAAATTTCTTTAACATAATTGTTGCGTGGTCAGATGGGTTGAGCTTATTATTGTGGTTGCTTATGGATAAAACTTTTTTTTTTAATTTATTGCATAACTTCAAAGTATTGGTTTGCTCTTTTGATTTTCATTAAAAAAAATGTTATTACTTATTACATGAATTTTCTTTACTCATTCTTTTAGCAGAAATGTTAAAGATGAAAGTTGGCTTAGCCTGAGGATTATGACAATTGCACTGGCATAGGTGTCAGGATTTGTTTTCCTTTTTTTTTTTTTAAGATTTAGGCAATTACTTTGATAGATCACAACACTGTATTGCATGCTGATGTGGTAACTTTTAGTATTACATGAAGATAGAACATGTTGCCTTAGTCTATTATCTTATTTAGTTGTAAAGTAGTTGTTTTCACTGCCACATCATTGAAGTTTATTAGAATGCCATAAAGCATTGTTTATATCATTTTTACAATATTTTACTCAACCTAGCGACCAATCTTTAATTTTTGAAGAATATGAAACTTGGTTGAGGATTTTATTTTGCTATTTATATCAATTTAAAATGTTGGATGATGATCGAGCGTTATCAATGTTTTTGTGAACTTTGACTTTTTCATTTAAATATATTTGTAATCCTCCAATTTCTATCTTAGGAACTTGGCATGAATTATGTACCTTAGAGGACAATTTCAAGTATCTTGAATAAATGGGATATAATTTGAATATCATTATTTGTCATGGTACTATATTTTGTCAGTTTTCATGGCTTTGGTATTTGATGTGAACTTTAGATTTGCTTACGAAATGCATTTTCAGATCTAACCCGAATTTTATTATATTAGATTGAGTTTTAAATGATTCAGATGAAGTAGGATGTCGAAACCAATTTCTTGTAAGTTATAACCCAAAAACAATATGGTATTGTGATTCTGTTATGATACACTAATTGCAAATGTTTAAACTGTTTGCTTCTGCCAGAATTTTTTTGTTTAAAAAAAAAATTGTTTTCCAATGTTTCCCTCATATAAATATTCTTCTAAATGAAAATTTCTTGGGTTCTTTCAGGCCATTGAACGATGCATTCTCATAGAGGTGGAGAGAATATTTGAAGATGATCACCCTTATGGAAGATATCAAGGTTGATGTGTTATGGATCTTTGTATCTACAGGTAGTTGATTCTCCAGATGTTATAACATATTTTAATCTAGTTGCTTTTGTTTCTTTATATGCCTTTAAATTTAACTAATCTAGAGGAGAATTTCAGGTTGATTGGCCTAACTTGTTTTCTATTATCCATGGGATTTGGTCTTTTCACTGATCTTTAGTGCAATAGCCAAGAATATTGTTATCTTGAACTATTTCATGCAAATCTTATTTCTAAGCAACATCTACGATATACTACTGCAATGAAATTTTGTAAATTGTGTTTCCAACTATTTTAAATTGTTCGTGTAAATTGAATTGTTATATCTATTGCAGGATAAATTATTACGTGCAGTCACCGGGTCGTCCTGAGGCGAATCAAGATGCGCCATGTCATCCGGCACACAGTAAAATGGTGATGTGGTGCCTCTTAATTCGCCGCTGGACAGTGTGCGGTGACCGCACGTAATAATTTCTCCTATTGCAGAGATCAAGAGATCTCAACTTGGGTGGTATATAAAAATATTATATCATTCTACTTTTTTTGATCTGTTCTTGCCAATCAACCACATTTATATAATCGGCTGCGAGTGTTTATATAAGCTACCATATTTATGGGGTCTCATCATGTGTTTTTCTTGATAGCAAAGGAATTATTTTTCTTAGAAACGCATGGATTATCCTGATTCTTATGAAGGGGTTAGTATAGAGTTTGGTTGGAGCTAGTTGAACTAAAATAAACGTCATTTTGAATTGCATGCGTGGCTTTCAAATTATGTTTATATGCCATGATATTATGTGATTTTAATTTGTAAATAATTATGTAAGAATATTGATGGATTCTGTTGTAAAATTTTAGTTAAAATGGGAAATATTAAAATATTATTATTGATGTGTAATTCATGAAATAATTATTAAAAATGGGGAAATTGAAGCTTATTAACATATGAAGTGTTTTTTTTACTGAAAAATATATATTTATGAAAATGTTTATCATGAAATTTATTATAAACATAGAGAATTTTAGAATACAATTTTTACATTTTGATATTTAAAGTCGTGTGTAATGGAATAATTAATTTATTTAGCTCAGAAAGTTGTGATCTAATTTTTTTCGAATAAAAGAAGGATAACTTTTGGCCTTAGCCAATTTTATTTATGCTGAGAAAACTTTTAAGAGCTATATAAAGTTTAAATCATATATATTTGAGTTCAACTTAAAGCACTATTAAAAAAAATTAATTTTTTCAATATATATATGGAACCGGGGGTATTTATCCGCTACCACCTCCCGAAAGAGGCGCTTGGCGGCGTAATTAATTTTTCGGCGAGTATACCAGCAACCAACCCCATAGGTGCAGGACTCACAGTTCTTTTCTCTCCATTTAAGAAGTTGTGCTGTATGAGAGGTGATTCGAACTTGAAATGGGGGGTTTTCAACCAAGCATGTCCCCCAACCCACCTAAGCCTGGTGGGGTATCAAAATAATTTAAAAAACACTTTTATAAAAATTATAGCTATCTCAAATAAATCATAAGAGGATCATTGGTGATTAGGTATTTAGTAGAATTAAATAGAAAATTAGGATCATTTACTAAGAATTGGATTCATTCCATTCATATTTGAACCATTAATTAATAATATGAAAACAAAAATTAAATATCTAATATATTTTATTGCTGGTAAGATGGGAAGAAAGAAAAATATTATTATTCTCCTTCCATAAGATCAAATACAAATTTAAATTCACTCATAGAGTAAGAGAAAGCCTTCAAGCCAAGAAAACGTGCACCATTTGTACGAAGGCCTTTTGATCATTATCCGGACATCTCAAGAATTTTCTCTCTAATAGGTTTTGAATGCTTGCCGGCCATTCACGCTAAAGCATTGTCACACTAAGCTTTCAGGGACGACAACATGCAGGCAAAGTAATCATGATAAAAAATTGTCTCTAATGAAGTCATAGTCTCAACTAGAAAAAATTATTAAGTTTATTAAGGGTATCAATATTTGACAAAATCTGAAATTCGATCCGTTTTCGACCCGAAAAATTTCAAGGTAGGTCAACTCGTTTATCAAACGGGTTGGATTTGGGTTAAAAAATGTGACTCGTTTTTAAAATTGGGTCGGGCTCAAGTTGACCTGACAATCCGAAATAAACTCTAAGTTGACCTGGGTACAGGTCTGCCCGCCATCTCACCCGGCCTAGCGGCTAGCATGCGGCCATGCCTGGAGTCCGTCTTGGTCCTCTTGCCCAAGCGAATAGGCCCAAATGCCCAATCCGGAATTGTCAGTCCTCGAGTGACTCGAGTCGGTCTCGCCCACGCACCCGCCTCGGCATTTCCACCTTCAGTCTTCAACACGCAAGCCACGCGTCCAGTCCGACGTCCACCAGTCCACCACGCGACAGCCCAATCTAGCCCTAGCCAGCTGCCCATCTTGACTTGGCTGCCCTTCTTGCCTAGCCTAGCCCTAGTCCGCTATCTGGAATTCAAAAAATAGCGGGTTAGCAAGTAGTGTCGGTCAACCCGGCAACCCGCACGAGTCGAGTCCGGGTTGAATTTTATGACCTGTTTGTAAAATCAGGTCGGGTTAGGGTCAACTCGTTTGAACCCGGGTCAATCCGGATTCGACCCGTGGACTCGTTTTGACACCCCTAACATGTGTAGTCTGAACGTAGCTCGCGATTGGACTCTAATGAAATTAAACCACGTGGCTTGTACACACCCTATGTCTAACTTGTATGCATAAAATGTATAATACATATCGTGTATACAAGCCACATGATGTCCAGACTCCATAGGTAATAACTATTTATTAATCTCGATCGATATTCGCTTGATCATTTGTACTTAGATGAATTTTAATTTATATATATTTTTCCCTTATTTTGAAAGTCTAGAGATTGATTTTTTTAAAAAAATATATGATTATTCCTTAGTTTATTTATATATATTTTGCCTTTGATCCCTACTATTCTTCTTTGATCATGTGCAGCTTTTGAATATCTCGTATGAAGACTTTTATCAAAGGAAGATGAAGAAGGAGATAGAGATTTTGACATCTACAACGAACCCTAAAGTCCCCATGCAAGGACATTTTCTCTTCTAGGATTTTTGACTTTGAGGACATAATCAATGATCCTCCTAAACGTCAAAAGTGTAGACCGAGCTAGCTAATGATGCAGTGGAAGAAGCTGATGCAACAAATGATCAGTCAATGGGTAAGAGAAAATGACTTTGTCTTCATACAAATTGTCATTATTAGGATTTCGTAAATACGGTCTCTTTCTAAATATGTAATTAGGTCTCTTTCTAAAATATTTAAAAAATTATTTTACTTGCCCAGGATTTGATATAAGTAGGATTTCGTAAATACGGTAAATCCGGATTTGGAAATCTTATAGTACCTAAATCTTGAAAACTATTTACTAACATTCATGATAAATCATATTAAATACGGTGTGACTGTTTGGCAATAGAACGGATTTAATAAGCGGACTCTTTCTCTCCAATCAACGGATTTAGTAAATATGGCAAAAAAGCAGGATTTTGGGAATCCGGGATTTAGCACGAAAAGGCGGAATTTTCCTTCTACGGCGACTTTCGTTTTCTGTGAGATTTGGTTTTGCATTTTAGGCCGTTTGGCTGGATTTCGCTCAAATCCAATCTAAATCTTGCTACCAAATAGCCCCTAAATATCTAATGCATCTACTATCATAATCATGTCATCAGAAGGTCGATATTTCATGCGACCAAATCGTCAAAGATGACTCTCTCTAATCTTCTATTCCACCAGAAAAATTATTCTGTGCATAGTTTGAACGAGAAGAATCGTCCGAATGTGAGTGTATATACTATGTAAACATTTGTATATATTGTGTATTAAATTTCTATATACACGATGTGTGCATTCACAGCCCAGCAAAGGACAATAGCCTCACGCAAAAAATGAAGCCGGCTTTAATGGCCGCACCACAAGCGCTTGCTCCTCAGGTTTGTTAGGTGGCTACCATGCATTCAAGGGTGTCATGTTGACTGGTGATGGTGGATTGAGCGTCAAGTCGAGCGAATGCCCACCAAATGCCTGTCCCAGACGGACGGAAAGAGGAATCACACAAAAGATCTGAGTGAGATGTCGAAGGGGTCAGCTAGGGCTCGAAAAAAGGAAATATATTTATTTTTAGCAATTAGCACCACTGAAAAATGCTGCTTATGGGTATCTATTGCACCGGTTTACTAACTGCCAGTATTAAGTGCTGCAAAAACTCCATAATTTTAATAATATCCGGACGATTCTTCCTATCCAAACTCCACACATAATAATTTCTCCTTCTACTAAAATACTCAACCTTTTCACGTATAAAATTTGGTTTTAACGCGTTCATCGATCTAGCATTTAATTTCTGGAACCAGTAACGTAAACTCACAAACTTCTTCCCATTGTCGTTATCTTTAATGATGATGTCTGCCATAATCTCTTTTAATGTAAATATATTATAAATAAAAATAATTTACTTTATTTTTATGTGGAGCTTCTACTCAATTTTTATACTGTTCCAAATCTAAAGAGACTACATAAAATTTCTTTGTCATACGAATATACATAAAGTTATTAGATTTATAAATATAATATTTTATTAAATAAATACTTTTATTTTTTAAAATATTATATTGAACTTATTGTAAATTAAATTAATAACATTAAAATTCATTTTTTTTTTTGGGAAAATTAAAATTCATTATGATTTTTGTTTTTTTTTAAGAGACTGATGAAAACTTGCTTTGTATGTATTAATCGAACTCATGTATATAATTACTTAATTGTAATTAGTATAAGCACATGCAGACATAGCCATTCCACCATTGAGTAATCATAGCTCTTTTCTAGCATTTATTATTATAGCTGATACATACCACTAAAAACGCAGCCATTTGCTCTGATCCACTCATTAATCTTTTTGGTCTTACTTAATAATAATACACACCACCAAATGGTTGAGGACCTTACAAGCATAAGACATCAGAGATTATGATCTATTTCGAGAAATTTTACATGCGATCACTATATTTATCGAAGGGGAATCAGGATGCGACATATCACCCGGTAAACAACTGCGGTATATAACAAAATGATGCATTAGCACGTCTTAATTCACCTCTGGACGATGTCCGATGACCGCACGTAATAATTTCTCCTATTTGAAATGGTTGTAGCATTTGTAAAAATGATTGTGAAGTTTTATGAAAAAAATAGTTTATTGAAAGTTGTTGAAAATATTATAAATATATATTTAAAAAAAATCAAACAAAACAACTATTTTCTAAAATTTATTATACATTTGCAACTTTGATTGTAACAAATAATTTGTCATCATAAAACCTACTAGAAAGCTGAAATAAATTTACTGTAATAGTAATTCAAAATTGAGGAACGTCAAAAATATATTCACATTCTTATTTTAGTGTTAAAAAAATAAAACCAAAAAGACTGCTCTCACAGTAGAGGGAACAAAATTCTCTATAGGCCTCTAATTAATTTCATATAAAAAAGTAAAAATTATCAAAAGTTACTAAAAGAATAAAATTTTTCCTCAAAAAAAATAAAAATAAATTATGCTCTCTGTTTTCGTCATCCACGTATTCTCTGTACCTTCTCGAACGCACACGTGGAGTGCCTTACAAAGTTTCCGTGCATGCAAGAGGAAAATAAATAAACTAAAACTGTATCTCTTGACTTCATCTCTCTCTAAAGCTAGCTATAAAAGCCTCCTTCTTCTCCATTTAGACCCTGATCAGAAACATAAAAGAAATCCTTCTCTCTCTCTCTCTCTCTCTCTTGGGAATCTCTCTCTCTCTCTCTTCGGCCATGGCCTCAACCTTTGTGGAGTCTTTGGTGGTGGGGAGAGTGATAGGGGAGGTGGTCGACCTCTTTGTTCCTACAGTGACTATGTCAGTAAATTATGGTGCGAAGCACATTAACAATGGCTGCCATGTAAAGCCATCAATGGCGGTCAACCCACCGGCGCTGTGCATCTCTGGAAATATCTCTGATCTCTATACCTTGGTAATATATATCACCAGCTCTATCACTCCTCTATTTAATTTGTTTCATTATTATGAATGAATAGATCGGAAATTTTGGCTAAGTTCTTTGTGGAAAGCAATGGAGTTTAAGCTTTTGTTCTTGCATGTGCGATATATAGGTGGAAAGAAGCATCTTTTTCTTTTTCTAAGTCTGATTTAATTATAATTAATCACACGTATTATTTAATACTAATTTGCAGGTAATTTAGTTAAAGTTTAGTCTTATTTAATAAGAAATTGAGTGGAACAATGTCTTTAATTAGCTATTAGTGTTGGTTGAATAACGCAAAAGTTTAGTCGTAATTTGTTTAAGAAATGTGATTTAGTAGTTATTTTTAGTCACAACTACATTTAGACTTCGTTTGAAACGTATGGCTATTTTACTGTTTTCTAAAATAACTTTTTAGTACAAAAAAATTTTAGTACAAAATTTTTAAACTACAAAGCTGCTTTTAAAAGCATTAAATGCTCTTCCCTTCATTTGGGTTGGCTTACATACAAAATTTTAATTTTTGTATCAAAAAAATTGCTTTAAAATGCAGTAAAAAGTCATCCTAAGTTTCGTTTGGAATCATTTTCTTACTGTTTCTTAAAGTATTTTTTAATAACAAATTAAAAATTTTTGTAAAAAAAATTATTTTAAAAAGTTGTAAGAAAATTCGTACCAAACTAAGCTTTAGTCTTATATGAATAATAGTGCAATTTGGAAATGTGTAAAAAGGTCATACAAGCAATGACTAGACATTTGAAAAAATATATGATTAAAGATGAAATAGATCACTAAAAGATTACCTTCACGTGCATAATAAAAATAATAATACGTTTACTACAAAAAATTTAATTAGCACTAAATTTTTTGAAAGCTGCAAACAAACTAATGCCTAAAAGTTGTCCCAAACGAAATCTAAATTTTTTTTAAAGAAACAAATCAAGATAAAAGTGAGAAAGAATGAGAATATATTAAGCTGGATGAATAGTTATGCATTACTCAAAATAAGTAATTAGAGCAAAGAAGGATGAATCAATCAGAACTAAAAAAAAAAAAGTTCATTAAGAAAAAAAGAGAATTCGTAAAGAATTCTAAAGATTTTTTTTCTTTTTCAGCCATTCATTCTCTGTTTTTAGCCTTGTTCATTACCTTACCTCTCTGCAATAGCAGAAATTATTCTGTGCGGAGGTCAAATGCAGAATGTTGTCGAGATAGAACCAATCAGAATTTGCCACGTTAGCGGTACAGAGTGGTACCAAGTAGTACCGAGCACAGGTGACTTGGCGCATTTTAATTAGTCTCTGTACAACGTTCGACATCCGCACAAAATAATTAATCCTGCAATAGAACAGTTTCTGTGCAAAAAATAATGAATGCCACTATTCTTTTATATTTCTCAGTCTAAGAAACTTCTAAATATATAGCACTTCTATAATAATAAATTCCTTGCAGAAACATCTAGAAGAACTTTCTTATAATTTTGTTGTGAACAATTGTTGGTGCAGATTATGACAGATCCAGATGCACCAAGCCCAAGTGAGCCCAGAATGAGGGAATGGATACACTGGTAATAAATTTGGTTTATAATAATATAATCCATATTTGATACAGTAAAGTCTCTGTGCATATAATTACTTGGCTATTTGATCAGGCTGGTGGTCAATATTCCAGGTGGTACTGATCCTTTCAAAGGTACAATACTCATCTAAATTAAGATAAGTGCTTTTTTGGAAGTTATAATTTTTTTTTTTTAAAAAATAGCATTATGAGACAATTTAGGTTAAATATTACGTTTAAATTTTATTAGAATAATACTCAAAATTATTGTTCATTTTATCGTAAGATGGAAGGAAAAAAGATATTAATTAATTATTTATTTTTATATTATGCTGATCAGAAGAAAAAATATGATTTAAACATTTATTGTCAGCTTGATTAATTTCTAATTATCTAATTTAAACAAAAAAGTCTTCAAATTAAATCTATTAAATTAATATCTTACGTTGCAGCAAAATTTAAGCCATAGTACAAGGTTTTGTTTGGAAGAGCTTTTCCGACTGATTTTTTAATAAGAATAATGATTAGTGAAAAATAATATATGTTTTGAAGACAATTTTTTACCTTTAAAAAATAATTTTTTAAAACTGCCTGAGAAAACAGCTTTTAATAATAAAAATAGAAAACTTAAGCTATAATAATAAAATCTTATTTTGTTAAAATAAAATATCTAAAGTATTTAAGTCATAATACGATTGATGATAAAATGAAATGGAGCAGGAGAAGAAATTGTTCCATATATGCCGCCTCAGCCACCGCTGGGCATCCACCGCTACGTCTTCGTTCTGTTCCAGCAGGAGAAGAGAATAGAAGGAATGAGTCCATTGGCCAGCCGCGCCAATTTCAACACTCGGTTGTTCGCTTCACAACTTGAGCTTGGCCTCCCCGTCGCCGCCGTCTACTTCAATTGCCAGCGAGAGCCCAACAACCGCCGCCGCTAGTTTATATTTTTTAATGTTTTTCTATGTATTTCGATAAATTATTAATTCTATCCATATTCTCATCATAATAATGTATTAAGGCTTTGTTTGAGAACTTTTTTTTATTATTTTCTAATGAAGCTTTTTTTTAGTTAAAAAAAATATTTTTTTTGGTATTATATTAATATTATTAATTACTGTGGAGGTGTACGAATTGACTGTTTAACTTCAAAAATTATTGAGTAAGCTTCCCTCAAAAAAAAAAAAAAAAAAAAAAAAAAAAAACCAGGCGGCTTTTTGATTTTGGAGTGCAGTGATCCAGTTCAGTTAGGATATCTAGAATTAAAGGCTTGAAAATTAGATTAATTTTCATTAAGATGCACAGTTAGATACTCAAGCATTAAATCATGACCGTCCAAACTGGATGAATAACCACAGTTTCGACAAATTTATTCAATAAAAATAAAGTTTCTTCCAACTTACCAAGGAACAAAAATCGATATTAAGAAGAGAGAATGTGAATGAATCTGCTGCTCATGGAAGATAAGATTATTTCTTACTCACTGCATCTAATTTTTTTAAAAAAATAATGATAGGCGCTTTATTGTCCACCGGTAGAAAATGCCTGAGAAGTCCTAAAAAAATGCACCAATTATCAATGATAGTAGGGGTGTCAATTATTGACACGACCTAACAACCCAACTCAAAAAATTCAGGTTAAAGTCAATCCGTTTAACAAACATGTTAGATTCAGATGTGCAGCTGTCGCCCTTGCTCAAACCGCACTCGAATCCCGATCTCCAGTTCTAACTTCCCGGGTTTGCGGGTCAGATCTAGTCAAACCTAGTAACCCATGTGGGTCGGGTCCAAATTGAAAATCTTCACCCGTTTAGCTAAACGGGTCAAGTTCAAGTCAACCCATTTACATCCAAGAAAACTCGTGTTGGACCCGAATCCAACCCGTTGACCCAAATCGACCCCCCTGAGTACTCCCACAGAAAACAAAAGAATGAGCTGCTGAAATAACAAGAAATGGTATTTACGCAATTGTGGTAGATTACCAATTTTACAGAATCAAACAAAATCCAATCGTGAAGATTGCATCAAAGTAATTTAAAAAAAAAAAAAGCTACCATAGTTAATTACAGAGTAAGATCTGATAGAGTCAGGGTTTAATGATGTAAATCACATCATACCTGTAGAAACTCATCCTTCTACAAATTCAGATCCACCCTCCTCTTTGCACGACTGGCCACTCTACCAATCTCTAAGATACCTATTGGTCAATTACAAATATATCAACGCAAGAAGAAGAAGAAAAATTGCAAAGATATAAACGAAAAACTTGTATGCAGCAAACAGCAGCCCTTTTCAAGGACACAAATCAACTGCATATGATGCCATTACACTGTTTAAATGGAACTTTTATTTTTATTTTTTTTATTTTATTTTTTATGTTTAAATGGAACATAGTGAGTAATACATAAGCAAATTAAGGCTTCGTTTAGGATGGCTTTCTTATTGTTTCTTAAAGCCGCTTTCTAATAAAAAATTCAAAATTTTGTATCAAAAAGTTGCTTTAAGAAGCAGAAAGAAAGCTGTCCCAAACGAAGCCTAAGAGTGGAGGAGATGCTGCAGGAAAACAGACATTCCACCAATAACAACTGAATTTCTTCAGTTTCCAATAGGAATGAGAGAAGGGCCTTCTCCAACCTTTGTTTCCTTTTGTTTCCAGAAGGCAAAATTTCATTGATGATAGTGAACCCTCAACCATTACATAGGTTCATGATCCTGCTTTCCAACTTCTCATAGATTTACCGACTCCCCTTCAATCTTTTAAATGGTGGCGATGAGAAAAGCTTTCTAACAGAAACAATAGGATCATCGGCCTGATAAAGAAGAACCAGCTAAAATAAGAATCTCATGTAAAGATGTAAAGCATCACTGAAAGTAACAAAGTTGAGATTTGTTTGAGTCTGCCGCAGCTATTTGTGAAAGTAATTATAAATCACAAGTGGAAGACAGTTTTTTGAAAATTAGTGGGGGTATCATAAGTTTTTTCATTAAAAAAAAATCAAAGTTTTTTCTTACATCTACAATAATACCAAATCTGATTTTAAAAAAAACTTCTGATCACAAAAATTGATAAAAATTAGTAAATAAATTGAATCTAGAGGGAATTGTAATAGTTTTGTGGAAAGCAAAGCTATCAAAAAAAAAAAAAAACTCTAAATTGTATTAAGATGTATAATGTTGGTGGGTTGTAATTTATAGAAAGATTTAAATACATAAGCCTTTCCCCCTTTTTCCCCTCACTCCAACTTGCCTCAAGAAAGAGTGGAAAACGAGGGAATCATCCCTCCCTCTTCAGCAAAATAGTGCAAGATGAAGGGTGCTTGTGGGCGTGCACGAGTTGTGAATGCTATTATTTCAAGCAAATTATACCCCAAAGAAATCACAAGCAAGAAATGCAAAACTACCTCGTCAAGCAAATCGGAAGCAGCTTCTGTTTGTTCTGGCTGTTGGAATGAATCCTTTTCTAGATCATCTAAAGCTGAGAGTGTTGCTTTCCAACCTGGCAAGTTTTTGCCTTCATCAGAAATCCAAGGGCAGAAAGGCCGGTGCTGCTTTATGGGATCAAAATCGATGGCTTGTGCCTGCTTCAGATTTCCTACGGTAGAATCAATCCATAAGAGAATTAATATTCCAAAAATAATAGAATCGATTCATATCAATAATGTGCATGAAAGAAGATGAAGTACAATCAACCTTTTTATCCTAGAAAGGACCACATTTTCATAGGACAATCGAAATAAGGCATATAAGACTATGAAGGTGTTGAAACAGTCAATCTTTCATGCTCGCAGCTCACCCAACAATAGCTTCCCCGTTGCTCCCATTAACAAGATCACTGACATCCCTCGCACACTTATTTTAGTTATTGCAATCTTCACTAATGCAATCCTTGCATTGAACTTCTTCCCACTCCAAAACCCTCGACCACTTCCATTCCAAAAACATTTTTTTTTCATTTTGCCATTGATACCAAGCCTCCTAATCTCCTCTCCGGTGTCCTCACCTAAGGAGGATTTACAAACTTATTGCTAGGACTTCTCCAACCTTTGTTTCCTTTTGTTTCAACTTTCAAGAAGCATCGATGAAGTTGGTGACCTCCGCAACCACCAATAATTATCTCAACTTTTTTTATCACTCTAGTTTTGATGTAAGATTTTCCCAAAAAAAAGTTTTGATGCCAGCATCTATCAAGGACATAAGCATTATTTCACGCATTACGAAGATTGTATTTGTGGATATCAATATTATCCTTTTAGTTTTGCTCAACTTTACTCATACAAGGATGAATATGATTCATGTGTTATGATGAAAAGTCCTGGGATCCATAATAGTAAAGCATATGATGTGTTCTAGTTTGCAGCAAATTCAATAAAAAATGCACTCTTAAATTACATATAATCCACCACACAAACTACAAAAGTTCCTGACTCCTATACAATAACTGTGCCACAAAATTTTTTATCATTCTCTTTCAGGTGATAGTCCTTATAAAGATGTTCATGATGGCATTTCTCCTAATGATGATGAATTTCACTTTGAAGACACTGTTGACACTTATAGTACCTAAGGATGATTCTAAAATATCATATAAAATATAATCTTTGTTTAATGAAACGTTTAAGGCTGATAATGTTATTCAGTGAGAGACAATATCTCCTACAAATTCAAGTCAAGATCATGCTCCACTTAATTTACCATTAAGGCCACATCTTACTACTTTGGATGATTATAACTTGCTTTAGTTATATCGATCAGAGATTGAATTTGTATTGTCAGTACTATTGTCATCATCAACTCCATCGTTGGTCCACATTACTAAAACCTTAAAGGTATCAAATGTCTGGAGTAGTCAATACCTAAACCTCTTAACATCAATCTATTTTGTGGAATTCTGTCTACTGATGCTCCTTCTATTACACGGTCTCTTCTTCCGTTAGATGATCCAATGCGATTACTTACTTCATGGTCTCCGACAAACTCTTTAGTAGAAGAGTTATTTGATGGTCGGGTGAATTGATGATGGATAACTCATTCATTTTTAGCCATGAAGACCAAATTTTCATTAAGTCAATCGGAAGAAGTCAAAACAAGAAATTAAGAAGTTGAACCAGACCAATTTATATGCCATTTTATGTCCAATTTCTTTTTTTTTAATGAATTTCTCTCTTTTTATTTATTTATTTTATTAGGTCCAATTCTCTTCTTTTGGACAGTTTAAAGTTTGAATTTAAATTATTAAGATAAAATTTAACTTGATTTTAAAAAGAGTTAGATCATAAATTTAATATTTATCTTATATTTCTAATCCTATTTCTACAAAAAGGAATAAATGATGAACATTTCAATTATTTTTATTGATTGAATTAATGAAATTATTTGTGGTCAATTTATTACTTCCTAGAGCCAAATTTTTAGCTAGATCACTCCAAAGTCCAAACAGTGTAAACATTTTGTACTTTCCCCTCTCGATAAAAAAAAAAAAAAAACCTTCAACCTTTAAAAAATATATTCATGAGTTCATTGCCGCGTTCAAAAGGATTCAAGACAAGACTTTCTATTGATATTAATGCAATTATTCCCCTTCGAATCTCACCATGAGGCAGATTTCTTGCAAAGATTTTTCATTCATCTCTTTTGCCTCAGGATGAAGTTCCAACACATGGTTCCCCATTTGTTTATTCTTCTTCTTTGGGAGATTTCTCGTGTGTTAAATTTCACTAGCTCATCAATAAAATAGACCATCTTTAGTTTTTTTATAGCAATTCAACTCTCAGATTATAATTAGTTCCTACAAAACTTTTAGTAGTTAACAAATATCATGGCAAAGCTATCTAATGGACTGTGCCATGTTTTATGTTATTTTATGTTTAATTTTCTTTTAGTTAGTTGTTAGTGGTTAAGATATCAATTAAAGTTAGAAATTTTTTAATATTTTATCTTTTGTTTAACAAGAGTTTTGATATATAAATAAGGGACATGCTTATAAGTAATACCTAAATCCAAGCTAGTCAGATGTTGGCTACTAAAGCATTTTGATTCTTGGGTGAGTAAGGATTTTAGCCCCATGATGGGTGAGGGGCCGCATCTCCTTCTTTGCATTAAGGATTCAACACTTGAGGATTTGATGACATGTTGCTTTTAGGATTCAGCGTGACCAGTTTGACGAATTGTTCTGTTTTTTTCTGTTTGTTTCTCTTTCACTCTAATTTCACCTTCATCTATCCCTAATAAACCCAGTCAACCAGCATTCTACTGCTTGCATTGCATCACAGAATGTATTAACCATTTTAATTTATTAAAATTAAGGAAATTTATCACATTTTACAAGAATATCATTCCCCAAAAGATGGCTCAGCCATGATCTTTAGTGTTCATGCTTGATCAGCATGTCTAACACAGTCGACATGTCACCTAGAAATTACAGAGCAAGCTAGTCTTTGGAGAACCATAATGAAGGCATTTTCAATGCAAAGATAACGACTTAAAAATACAATTGGTATTCATTCAAGAGTCACAACAGGCAAGATGCTCATTCACCAAAAAAATCATATTATTCTTAGTATAATATGTACTAAAGAAAATTCTTACCTAATACATGATCAACATCTTCCTCCCGAGTAATGGAAACAGATCCTTTCTTTGCAAATTCTATTGAGTCTTGTTTGCCTACACTTGTTCCGTCAGTTGTTTGGAAACAAAGACCTTTATCACCTGCTTTAGAGCAGGTGGATGAATTCATTTTAATAATTGAAGAAAATGCAGGAACTGAAGGATCACAATGATCATTTTCTGGTGTATCACCACAGTTAGATTCATCTAATCTTGAAACAAAATCATTTGATTCACTGGTATCAATTGGCTTTGACACAGAAACAATCTGATTGGCTACAGCATCCCTGACAATTACATCAGTACATGGGGTGTTATAAGGGGTTTCTTTAGAAGTAAGTTCACTCCCCACTTCATGTGCAAGACCATTGCCCATATCATCATGATTTCCTTCCAAATGCAGCTGGGAATTAGAATTTTCAATTTCACTTCTTTTTCGCTTCAAGGATCCAACAGCTTGTGATCCAGCATCATGATGGCCATTAAATCCCTTTTCTTGGCAAGCAATGGCTTCCTTCCCTGATGAACTTTGATGATTTCTTAAATAAGAATTATATGACAATTCAGCTCTTATATGCCTACTGACAGCAGGAAGAGATATTTTTGGTCGAAAATGTTGTTTGGTTGGTGGAGGCCCGCCTGCAATTGTTAGATGTAAGCCAAATGGTTTTTCCATAATAGAATTGTGATCTCCTCTGCCACAATTCTCAACTCTTGGGACTTCTACATCGTGAGCTAAATCTGCAGTTCCAGTAGCTAGCGCACTTGGAGGACTACTATCTATAACTACCTTGAAGAATTCCAAAGGACGAGGTATTGCCTTGAAAAACCACAATCCCACACAAGCACCACAAAACTTACAATCTAAGACAGTAGATGATTGATCATATAGGAATTCACCAAGCGGAGTGTAACTGTCCTTCCTCTCTCCAACATCATTGTGACTGTTTGATAAGCAGTGTGTGATATTTTGTGCTGCTTCACAGGGTATCTCTTCTGAAGACACAAGTGAAGTGGTAGTTTTTGCAGATGTACCAGACTTGTCCTCAAATTCAATAGTATATGGAAGCAAGCGAGGTTCCCATCCGCATAAGCTTATTATTTTCAGTGCCTGCAAATTGTTAATTAACATTATTTCAGCAAGAGCTCTATAGGGCGCTATCTCACCACATAATTTTAACAAATACAAAAGCGTATATAGGAGAAATAAGAACAGCTAAACCGGTGAATCCGAAATTAAAAATTAACTATTTCAGCAAGGAAGTGCAATACAGAAACTGTGCATGCATAGATCCATGGAACTGTAAACGGAAGGCCTAGCCATGCCTTAAGTCATCTTAGTTTGAACACATAATCTCAGAGTAATAATGTGATGCCATAACGGACCATCCAAGAAAATGGCTATTTGTTGCACCGACCGTGGTCAGGAAGGAAGAGTACCGCAGAAGCTGTGGATGTGTGCATTCACAGACTGCAAAACATGCCTTTAGTGGTTTCCTTACTTGGAACACATGACCTCTGGACTTTTAGTCCATCAGTAGTCAGTCCTAATGATGTAGAACGGGTATGAAGTTTGAGTCCAAGGGGTCTTGCAGAGCAAATCGAGGGGTCTAAACAGCAGCTTTTCACTCTTAGAAGTCATGGACAGCAAATCTTCTTGTTGGAAATCTCTGGACGGCAATCCAATAAGGTCCAGAAAAGTCTGGACAGTGAAAGGTATTGTTCCGGAGGGCTGGACAGCAAAAGTCCATGCTGGAAAGTTCAGGACAGAAATCCTAGAGATGACTAGAAACTTGGACAACAATTGTAAGGAGGATGGGAGCCCTTGGGCAGCAGGTAGTGGCCTTCCGTAGAGCAGGACAGCAAGTCGTTCTCGCTGAAATTCCTGGACAGCACTCAGGAATATCAGAAAAGAAAGAAAATCATGAGGGGGAGGCCTGGGGGAAAGGCGGCTAGGGTTGTGAGGAGTTAAGGGGTAAGGCATTTGACAGTTTAGTGGAGCAATTGATTCAGAATAGAGAGAGGGGCTGACTGAGCTTGGAGGAGAAATTAGGGAATTGATTGGAGAATTTAATTGGGGGAAAATTAATTAAGATAGGAGAGAGGAAGGGAGGAGGGGGAGGCAGCCCATGATGGGGTTTGATTGGCTAATTAATTGAGGGAATTAATTTGGATTGATTGGATTGGAGAGAGGGGGCCGGCCATGCAAGGGGAATGATTGGGGGGATTAGGGAATCCTTTCCAAAATTAGGATCTAAATTATGAAAAAAGGATTATATGAAAATCTCTAATTAATTTCAGATTTGAGAAGATTGTGAAGTTTCTAAATTAACTCAATCTTATTTTAGGAAAAGATTCAAATTCAAATAAATTTGAATTTGAAATTTGAAATCCTTCCAAATTTAAGATGACCCAAATTAGGTAGGTCTTCAATTCTTTCCCTAGAAGAAATTTTGGAAAGAGAGGGTTGAAGGAAGGGAGGGAATTAAGGAGGCTTTAATGCGTCCTTAATTTTGGGGGTTGGATTTAGAATGAATTAAGACACATCCTAATTAATTCAAAATTCAATGGAGGAAAAATTTGAAAACTTTCATAAAATAGATTTTATAATTTATGAAAGAATTTGAATTTCAAATTTGGGGAAATTTGAATTCAAAGACTAACTAAATTATGGCAATCCAAAATTAGGAATTATCCAAATTAGGCAATGGGAAATGGGAGAGGGTGTGGCCGGCAGTTTGAATGTGGCGGGTAAGGGGCTGGCGGCAAGGTGGAGATGGAGACGACGTGATGGTGGAAGTAGGGAGAGGATGAAGATGCCGACTAGGAACAACAAGAAAGAACAAAAACAAAAATAAAAGATAAAAGATAAAACCGTGAGCCTTGGACTCTTCCGAAGACTGACAGGTGATACGTTGCCCTCCTCCAAGGGACTTCAAGCCACGAGCCCAGACCCATCCTGCGGCTGGCGAAAACTCTGACTCCCTCCCATAGGGATTTCACTAATGTTCTTCCCAAAGAACACAAGTGCAAAACACAAAATTTTTTATTATAATTCCATCATCCTAATACAAGAGAAGGGGCCTCTATATATATGCCTCAAAAGAAATTAAAAGACACATTTACCCCTTGGGCTTACATAAGACAAGAGGGTAAAAAGGGAAATTGCAAAACTAAATCAAAATACACTTAATAAACTAAAATAAAACAAATTGATCTCGGTTGTCGATCTTCAGCTCCTCCTCGGATTGGCATGGACGGTTGGATGTCCGCATCACCTAAAATGCCTGATTTAGGTTGGATCATCCTGTAGCTATTGTGTTTACTTATTGTGAGGTCATCTATGTCATTTTACATGTTTTGTATGGACTAATCATGAACTATACACTGAGAGGTTTGAGGTTTGCTAACCCCACATGGTAGGATAAAGGTTTGATACTGTTGTTGTCCTAAGAGGGCTTGGTAGAGCCTTCATTGTTAGGAAAATTGTTTTAAGTTTTATATGACAGCATTATGAAGAGCAAATATGATGAACTACAAACAATCACAAAAGATGTCAAGCACATGCAAAAAAAAAACATCAAGATTTGCATGATGCAATAAATATTTATCTAAGTCACAAGAGAGGAGAGAATCAACTGATAGAAAACAGCAACCAAAAACAGAGAAATTATACTGGGCAGGGATGCGCCGTGATGTAAAGGACTGGTAGCAAGATGTGATGTGTGCCAGAAGTATAAGTACTTAGCCATGACACCAGCATGGTTACTACAGCCTCTAGCTCTACTGAAGAGGGTGTGGAAGGAGGTGAAGATGGATTTCATCGAGGGGTTGCCATGTTCGGAGGGATTTTCGGTGATACTGGTAATAGTGGATCGTCTAAGTAAATACACACACTTCATCCTTCTGAAGCACCCCTACACCGCGGTCTTTATGGCTGTTGCTTTCATACGAAAGGTGATGCACTTGCATGGATTCCCAAAATCCATTGTGTTAGATAGAGACAAGGAATTCCTTAGCCACTTCTTAAAGGAGTTGTTTTGTTTACAGGGGACAATCCTGAAGAGATGTACAACATACCATCCCCAGGAAAATGGCCAGACAAAAATAGTCAACAAAAGTGTAGAGACCTATTTGAGATGCTTTATATTAGATACGCTTAAGAGTAGGGCAAAGTGGATTGCTTACAAAACCTTGTACCATTCGACAGCACAGACACCCCCTTTTAGGATTCTCTATGGGAGAGATTCACCTCATTTCATTTATTATGGACATAGCATTATAGCGGCATCCAATGTAATCAGTACTTAGAGGAGAGGGGCATGATATTATCTGAGCTCAAGGGACACCTGTTGCAAATCATGTAAAGGAATGTTGATGAGGACACGAGAGAAGTGCATTTCGAGCAAGGAGATACAGTTCACTTAAAACTGAGACGCTACAGGCAGAAGACATTAGCCAGGAGGAATGAGAAATTAACCCAACGATACTTTGAGTCTTATGAGATTTTGAAATTCATTGGAGTAGTGGCCTATCAATTAAGGCTACCACCATCATCAGTATTGCATCAAGTATTTTATGTCTCATAGCTGAGGAAGGCGATAGGAGAGCACACACCATCTTCACTACCCCTGACTTTTATAGAAGACATGAAGGTCATTTTGAAACCCCTAGAAGTTGTGGGTATGCACGGAGAAGAGATAGGGGAACAGGAGGTGCTAATCAAGTGGAAGGATTTGCCGGAGCACGATGCTACATGGGAGCCATACGAGACGATCAGGAGACAATTCACATCCTATCACCTTGAGAATAAGGTGCGTCTTTTGGGGGCGAGTATTGTTATGACGTCATCCTCTACGGGCAGAAGGCATCCGCACAATTCAGAAGAACTGAGCCCAGAAAACTTGGGCGGGAACGGGGAGGGGATTTTGGCCCCTCTTGTGGGGCCCAGGAGAGTTTTAATTCAATATGGAAGGAGGAGAAATAGAATAAGAGATATTTTGGAAGATTTTTATTAAAATTAGAAGAGAATTAGTTAGGAAAAAGATTCCAAATTGAATTCAAATTAGAGGGAATCATTTGGGGAAAGTAGGCTGATTTTGGAGGGAATTATGGGAGCCTATCTAAGACTAATTATATTGTATTTTGAGTTTATGCAAGTTATTTTTTGTTGTAGCTTTTCTCTTGGAGAATTTCCTAATAGCATCTCGAGTTTCTGGGAGAGCCGATCTACCTCTCAAATGGTAGATCAATTGTACATTTCATTATTGTTGAAGTATTACTCAAAATGAGCCCCTATTTTCAAACTCCCACCGTTTTCTACTTGTTACCTTTACTTCCAAAACGCATCACCCTCTTCCTCTCTCCTTCCAATACCCTCCAGCTCTTAGTCCTAAGAGAAGCCAAAAATCATCAATCTCCACTACATCTCTACATTTTCCTATATAAAAGGTTAGCCAAAGTAGAATTCAAGAACTTGCAAAATACCATGGTTAGCCACACCAATCAAAGAATTAGATGAAGATCAACTACAGGTACTGTTACTCTCTTTTGATAATAAACAATGAATCATCTCATTCTTATAGTTGGAATTTAGATTTCAAAAGTACAGAACAGCAAGCAAAAGATGGCGGAAAAAACCAATGGAAGGAAGGACTGAATGCAAGAAAAATATAATTAGGGTTTTATTGATCAATTAACAGTTATCTCTTTTTCTTGATCATCTCATCATCAATTTGAGAAGGTTATTGTGTTTGATGTCATAGAAGAACTCTAGATTTTTGCATGCCATTTCAAGAATCTCTAGGTTACATACAAATCATACCACTTCCACAATATTTCAATTCATCATTCGAGAATCAAATTAATATCATCATAAGATCAAATTGTAGTGTTGAGTTAATTTTGAATTTATAAAAAAATGATTTTGACCACTTGTATATCAAGTTCATCTTTAGTCCTTTGCTTTGTACTCCCAAACAAATTAAAACTGAATGAATTAAATTAATATCATCATAAGATCAAATTGTAGTGTTGAGTTAATTTTGAATTTACAGAAAATGATTTTGACCGCTTGCATATCGAGTTCATCTTTAATCCTTTTGCCTTACACACCCTAACAAATTAGAACCTACTAACAAGTTAAAATTGATTTATATATAAAATCACCTCTTTAAACATCTATAAATTTAAGAAGATGAGAGAAGTTGGTGCTTATGAGCATGAGAACTAAAAAATGGTTGTGGGTGGGAAATGGCAGCATTTTACATCAATCCCGAAGGTGGCTGTTAGACCGGTCCACTGGACCGGTCCAACCGGTCCAGGCGGGACCGGCTCAGGCACGAACAGGGCGGAAGAAATTTCCGCCCGCTGGAATGCCGAGCGAGCCGCACGGCGTGCGGGAGCCAAATAGGAAAGAAATTTTGGGGAGTTAAGAGGGAAATTTGAATGTAGGGACTGTTTAGGGAATTCCTTTTGATTTGTTTGCATTAAATATATGTTTTTCCTAGGGTTTGGGCATCTTGAATTTGGCTGAAATTTGAGATCTCTTAGATTTAGGTTTTCTTTGGGCTCTAGCGGCGTCTAGAGATTTGGGAGAGATCGATCCTCCTCTCGAATTGAGGATCAATTGTATCTTTGCTATTTTATTCATCGACGAGTGGAATACAAGCTTTTCTTTGAGTTTTCTCTCAGATTTCCTTGTGGAATTTGCTGTTTTTTCTGCTGTAAACAGCAGATTTATGCTGTTTTCTGCTGCGGACAGCAGTTTTGCTGTTGAATGTTCGCCGATTTTGGTTAGGTTACTTGCGAACGCAAGTGTTTCCTATCAAATTGGTATCAGAGCGTCGATTTGGGACCACCGGCGGCTGAAATTCTGAAATTTCAGCAAGTTTCTTTTCCGGAAGAAGAATTTTTTTGGGATCCGTTAGAAGAAAGATGGCCGGAAAAAAGGTGGAAGCATTAGAAGGCGAGTTCGGACAACTTAAGACAGATATGGAGGGAAAGTTCATGGAAATCTCCACCAACAATGACAGGTTGGAAGGGAGGTTTGCGGCTATGGAAGAAATGATGAAAAAACTATTGGAGATGAAGACCAATCCGGAGACATCGGAAGTGAGAGAGACTACTGACGGCCATGGCGTAGGAGGAAATCCAAACCCAATCCGGGGGAGGAGGAATCCGGAGGTGGAGATTCTTGAAAGGGACGACGACATGCCACCTCTAGAGCCACTCTCTAGAGAGGAGATGAGCATGGGAAATGACCGTCGAGGTGCTGATTTTCAGCGTCGAGGTGCTGATTTTCAGCGTCGAGGTGTTGATTTCGGAGGCAGGCGGGGGGAATATGAAGGTAGTGCAGATTTTGGAGAAAGGAGAGAAGAGTATCAGCGTCGAGGTGCTGATTTTGAAAGAGGAAGGGGGGATTATGACGACGAACTCGGATACCAGCGTTGGAGGGAGGACCGGGACACTTGGGGAGCACCTCATCTTCGAGGAATGGGAGGTTATGGAGAGTATCGGGGCAATGGAAGGGATCCGAAGGTGAGGAAATTGAAGATGCCCATCTTTGAGGGCGAAGATGGCCATGGCTGGATCTATAAGGTGGAGCGTTACTTTGCAGTCAACGGGTTGACAGATGATGAGAAGCTAACGGCGGCAGGTTTGTGTCTGGAAGGGAAGGCATTGGCATGGTATCAGTGGCGTGACAGGAGGGAGCCCATCCGGAATTGGAGAGAGTTCAAGGATTGCTTATTAGAGCGTTTCCAAACCGACGGGGGAGGAGACTTCTATGAGCAATTCTTTGCCTTGACTCAAGAAGGAACTGTGGCAGATTATCGGGATCGGTTTGAGTACTTAGCTAGCAGATTGGATCACATTTCAGAGTCAGCCTTAGAAGGGAACTTCATGAAGGGGTTGAAACCAGAGATCCGAACAGCAGTCAGGGTACTGGAGCCGAGGAACCTGGGAAAGGCTATGGAGCTGGCGCAGTTGGTAGAAGATCAAAAGAAAGAAGAAAGGGGGGCTCGAGGAAACTGCTCAGGAGGCTCTTACAGGATGACGACCACTCTTCTAGCACCCAAGGGGCCTGCATCAGGCAACAGTAATGAGACCACCCGGGAGAAGCCAGTAGGAGGAGGGAGTGGGGAAAATTTCAAGAGTCTGACAGAGAAGGAGATCCAAGATAAGAGGACAAAGGGGTTGTGCTTCAGATGTGATGAGAAGTACATGCCAGGGCATAGGTGCAAGGACCGAACTCTTCAGGTTCTCCTTGTCTGTGAAGACGAGGAAGACGAGGAGGGAGGTGGGAGAAGATCTGGAGAGGAGGAGGAGAAGTTGCACCTGGATGTGGCAGAAGTCTCTCTGAACTCAGTAGTGGGATTCACTCCGAGTCACACTATGAAAGTGAAAGGAGAGATAGCTGACTGTGAGGTGGTTGTGCTAATTGATAGTGGGGCTACCCACAATTTCATTTCCACTCAGGTAGTTGACCAATTAGGAGTGAAGTTGGTGGACACCGGTTGCTATGGAGTGATGATGGGTACAGGGAAGGTGGAGAAAGGCCAGGGGATCTGTAGAGGAGTGGTGTTGACCATCCAGGAAATTCAAGTAAAGGAGGACTTTCTCCCACTAGAGTTAGGAAGCATTGATGTCATCCTGGGGATGAAGTGGCTGCAGACCTTGGGGAAACCAAGGACAATTGGGGAGCACTCACGATGGAATTAATGGTGGATGGGAGAAAGGTGGTTATAAGGGGAGATGCAGGGCTATCCAAAGCCATGAAATCACTTAAGACCATGGTTAGGGACATACAAGAGGTGGGGGAAGATTATATGGTGGGACTACACAGGTTGGATGCGATCAGATTGGAAGAGGGAGGGGATGTTCCTCCTTCCGTGCAGCCCTTGGTTCAGCAGTACAGTAAGGATTTTCAGTCATCTCAAGGATGGCCACCTCCACCGGAACACGAGCATATCTCCACCTTGAGGACAAGGTGGATTTTTGGGAGGGGAGTATTGTTAGACCGGTCCACTGGACCGGTCCAACCGGTCCAGGCGGGACCGGCTCAGGCACGAACAGGGCGGAAGAAATTTCCGTTCGCTGGAATGCCGAGCGAGCCGCACGGCGTGCGGGAGCCAAATAGGAAAGAAATTTTGGGGAGTTAAGAGGGAAATTTGAATGTAGGGACTGTTTAGGGAATTCCTTTTGATTTGTTTGCATTAAATATATGTTTTTCCTAGGGTTTGGGCATCTTGAATTTGGCTGAAATTTGAGATCTCTTAGATTTAGGTTTTCTTTGGGCTCTAGCGGCGTCTAGAGATTTGGGAGAGATCGATCCTCCTCTCGAATTGAGGATCAATTGTATCTTTGCTATTTTATTCATCGACGAGTGGAATACAAGCTTTTCTTTGAGTTTTCTCTCAGATTTCCTTGTGGAATTTGCTGTTTTTTCTGCTGTAAACAGCAGATTTATGCTGTTTTCTGCTGCAGACAGCAGTTTTGCTGTTGAATGTTCGCCGATTTTGGTTAGGTTACTTGGGAACGCAAGTGTTTCCTATCAGTGGCCCACTGCTCTTTAATTGGAAACAGAGAAAAAGGAAGGTTGAGAAATCAAAATAAAATGAGAGATAAGAAAAAGAGTAGAAGGGAAAAAAATTTTAGGTAACCAAAATTATTATCTCGATGTGACACAGGTATGATGGTGCTTAAATATTATGATGATTCCACATATATGTGAATTAAAGTACATTTTGAGAAGCTTTGAAGTAGATAATTACCCATATTAGTAAAATATTCTTTATTATCATCTAGTGTGATTTTTTTATTTTTGGTACGAGAGATTTTAGGATTCTCTTTTGACAATATTGGGCGTGCTAGGGTTTGAGGAAGAATATTTTCTTGTATCCTTTTTATTTGTAAATCTATGTGGCTTTTTTATGGTGGATCAAACTCTCTCCATATCTCATAAACATCGACTTCTTGTTATCAAACCACATAAATCCTATTATCTTCTTATGATGCTTGATTTTTTATTTTTATTTTTGTAAGTTCGTTGTATTCTCTCTTAGTAGCATGTTCTTCAGCATAAAAAATATGAGTTTTCTTACTAACAATTGGTATTAATGTCTAGTGCCAGATATAATGGCCATATAATAGCAGATCAAAAAATTTGATAGCTCAAAACGTTTTGATCTTTGGAGCGCAAAGATGCAAGATGTATTGATCTAACAGGAATTTGTGAAAGCTCTCTTGGGGAATTTGAATATGCCTGAAACTATGATTTCCAACCTTCTAAAGTTCATATGTTAATCATGACTATTGTTGAACTTGAGCGACAAAAACATAACTTATAATTTGTATTTTAAATACTTTCTGGTGTCCCATTGAATAAAATAGACCTTGTCCATAGATCACATGAATAAATTCTAAGAAGACAGCAGAAGATGGAAATGACCAATAATCATATAGTCTGAACTATACAAAGGAGACCCTGGATGGTTTAACAGCTTCTCATGTCACATATAGAAATGAAAATGAAAGGGAATTGCCTAAAGAAGTCCTGCCTGAGATCAATTATAAATTGTTATTGAGTTATCACGCATGTAAGGAAAAATAATTGCAAAGTGCAAAACCATTTTGGGCAAATATAATATCCAATCATTTTTTAAGCATGCAAACCTGGTAGTAACCATAGCAATCACCATCTTCAGTTGCATCATATAAATCCTTGCTTCTACAATCATCAATAAGCCTAATTCCATTGCCCAAGATGATTGATGGATGAAATGGTGCGGATAAAAAACGATCAAACTGGGGATTGTTCATGCTATCAAGAGTAAATGAAGAAATAACAGGAAGTGTTGTTAGCCGTAAAATAGCATGATAACGTTCTTTGAATCCCTCTACCAATACTTGAGGAGGTGAAGGAGGAAAAGATGCCAATGATTCATCGCATGCATTATCAATCCATGGACACAGAAGCTTATGTCCATTATCCAATTTTAAGCTAAATACTGCAGCAGCCTGTTCAACTGCAAAAATAGAAACACCTTAAAATTAGAACAGCGTCAAAGTTATAGACTAAGTAGCCGCATAATCAGTAGCAATGCCTAGAGCAGAACCCTATTTGTAAGATAATAACCTAGATTACTAAATGCACAATATATATATATATATATATATATATATACTTAAAAGTTCATATTCGACTATGAACATCATAGTTTTATTGTCAAAATAGTATAAAGAAGATATAGATAAGCATCTCCAATAAGGCCCTAAGAGGCCCACTTTTAAGAACAGTTTTGCACATGTCCTATTGATTACACAGTGTAAGTGTTTATCCACATTGAGTTTGTATCTAGTTTTAAGCTCTTCAATTATGATGTCAAAAAGCAAAACAAAGAAAACAGAAGATTGTCGCACCTTGCTGAAGAGTCCATGAAGCTGGAGAAGAAAAGAGAAGTCGTGCTCCACATGCCTCACAGACTATGATATCCATTTCAGCGTTGATCCAACCTCTCCTTGCACAGTTTAAAGGACTAATTACCTGAAAAAAAAAAATCAATCTCTAAGAAACGGATAACAAAACGGGAGAAACACTAACCAAAGAAAACAAACTAAAAACGACACACAACACATGCAGGCTTAAGGAAAATCGCTAGACCAGGAAGATGTAATCCAGGGACACAAACTTGACAATTTTTATATGATATTTCAATAAAGGCATAGCCAAGGCATCGCACAAAACAGCATTAAAGAAATCCAATATAATTGATTGTATCTTTTCATGAATCCTAAATGCATGTAAAGATGAAAAAGGAAAACATATGAAGGTTATCCTTGAGGTAAGTAAATTAATTTGACTCATATACCCATGTGTTAAAAAGAAGACGGGAAGGCACAGCAAGCCAAAATCGCACCTAAAGGTATATCATGCGACATGGGTTTCTAGTGAAGACTGGTTCAATTTTAGAATAGGAGAATTCCATCTCAAGATTTGGGATGTTCAGGATTGACAATCATTTGTTCGGCCCAATTACCTCGATGTGCATGCTACACATTTCCATTTGGAGATTTTCGATGGTTGTCAGAGGTGTTCGATCTAGGCTTCAAAGAAAGATTATTCTTGTTTCGTGCACTCGCAATGGCTAGAATTTTTAAGAATTAACAGCTCCCGGTGAATGCAAGAAGAATAGGATTTTATGTATAAAGTAATGTCATGGTGTGAGATTTTTGGTTTCACTCCTTCGTGAGTGGGTGTACTTGAGAATTAAGAAAGGGTCGGCGAATGACCTTTTTTTATATGTCACAATTTTGACTTCTATTTGTTGTTAGTGAATCAGATCCTCTCTATTATCATGTAGATGTAGACTTAGTTTAAGTCAAACCATCAATACCTTGATATCTCTTTGATTGTACTTTCTAATTCTCATTTGTATTTGCTATGTGGAACATCAATCATGATCACGGTGATGCTTCTATTGGAGCCCTCATTACAAAAAACTAATACTAGAGTGCAATTCTATGATCAATGGCCATGAAGTTTTGAGATGAAGAAGTTTAATGGGTCAAAAAATTGGGCTTTTGGAGAACCAAGATAAATGATACTCTTGTGTAATGGTATTGTAAAAACAGTCATGACGCATTCAAAGAGGCCAACGATAAGTATTTAAGATGAAAAGACAAAGATGGATGAAAAAGTACTGACGTGTGCTAAGAAAAAATTATCTTGATAAATTTCTTTAAGAAATTTACTGCAAAAGATTTATAGCTCAAGCTAGAGTTATTGTTCATAAACAAAAGCCTCTCCAACAAATTCTTTAAAAAATAGATATAGTATTTGTAGTGCATGAAAAAATGTATGCACTCAAGTCATATCTAAATCAATTTAGTTCAATTATCCATGATTTGAAAAATATTAATAAGATTATGCATTGTAAGGATCAGGCTTTATCAATTTTATGCAACTCCCTTCCATAAACGTATTCAGGACATGTTGTATAGAAGGAACATCATAAGCTTAGAAGCTATGAATAACTCAACGATATCAAAAAGAATAATCTTCAAGCTCCGAGATATTGGCAAAGAAAATCAAGATGAATAGGGGTATGTAAGCAGATAGACTAATAGAGAAAGTGATGAGGACATCAGAGATCAACGGCTACGATCTGGAGTTTTTTTTTTATGTGTTTTATATACTAGTTTATTTTATATTTCTGTTTTTCCCATTTTACTCCTAGGGGTGATCATGTGGTGTTGTAGTCTGAAGGGCATCTTAGTCATTGTTTCTTTTCTTTTCATGAGGCCTATTTATAGACTAGTTCTCTTGTATTTGGGAATGATGAATATGAATAAAAATTTTAGCTTTCGTGTTCTTGATCTCTTTGTGAGTTCTTGAGAGGAGAAACCCTAGGAGAGGGTCATGCATCACCGGCCAGCCGCTAGTGGATTCTGGGACTCGCGGTTAGAACTCGTAGTATTTTCTTATCGTCTCTTCCTTTCCCCTACATCCGGCCACCTCTTCTTTCACAAACACCCGCCGGCCACTTCAAGTTCCCAAGCAACCGGTCAACCTCAACAAGATCCCTTCCACTTAACACACACCCCTTCCTCCTTAGCCAAACGCCACCAAAACCTCAAACCCTAACCGCCGGTCTTCCCCTCCCATGGATCCAAAATTGATTATCTTGCCTCTTTCCAAAAGCAGAGCATGAAGATTAGGATGGAGATCCAACTCAAAATATGATTTCAAATCCAAATTTTAAATTCTTTCCTAAATTGACATAATCCATATTATGAAAGTGCTCAATTCGTGGATCTAAGTTACCTAGCCCAAGCTCTTGGTCGCCGTCTTGAAGCCTCCACCCGCCGGCCCCTTGCTCCACCACCTAAAGTCGTCGGCCATATCCTTCTCCCCCACAATAGCCGCCGGCCACATAATTCCCTCCAAACTTTTGAATTTGAATCCACCATAAATGCTTTCTTAATTTAGCCCCACTAATTTAGGACGAGAATTAAATTCAAATTCAAATTCAAAATATTTGAATTTCAAAACTCTTCTTAAATTCTCCTCCTTTAGTTTAGGAAAACCCCCCAATTAACTTAAATCTGAAATTAATTTCAGAAAAGTATTCAATCCCCTTAATGGCTTGGGTCCACCTCCTTAATGCCTAACCCCTCTCTCTCTCCTCTCTCCTCTCTCCATGGTCGGCCCCTTCCCCCTCCTCTCTCTAATTAATTAGGTCCCATAAATTAAGGATCTAATTAATTCAATCTCATCCCCACTTTTCTTCCTAATTCCCACTCTTTCAAATTCAAATTTCAAGAAAATTACTATATAATTACTCACTATATCTAAAATTATTTTCAGATTTAACTATTTTCCCTTCTTCCCCTTTACTTGGTCGAACCTACCAGATCCCTTTCCCCTCTCAGTCTCTACTTTCTCTCTTAGACAATCATGCATGTCCGACCCGGATTTTGATCATGAGTTCGTAAAGGATTCTCTGGACCGGACCGACATTCTCCGATCTCCATTCTTCGATTTCAATTTGGACGTCGACGACTCCGTGGAAAGCTACATTGAACGCATCATCTTCACGTTGGCCCTGTCAATTGAGGAACACCTCCCAAATGGATCGTGAATGATCGTGGGATGTCAACCAATCCATCCGTCGTCGGCTACCTTCAGTGAACTCTTTCCCTCACTCATTATTTTCCTCGTTACTTCCAATTGTGGAATTTAACTGATTCAATGAGATCGTTTTAGTCCTCCGCTAAAGCCTAGTAAATTATAGAGTTGTATGAGGGATCCTTCATAGTATTAATCTCATTGTTAGTCTAGGGATTTCTTGCTGAAACTTTCCATGCATGCAATGTTAGACTAATTGATTTTTTTACGATCTTAACTCCTACACATGTGATTTAGCCTAAGCTTATGTCACCGCTCTTTGTGTTTTATGTTGTCGTTCGAAATCACTATAAAGATATAATTATTGTGCTCTAAATATTAAGCGTGCAAATTCCTTAATCTAATCATCCTTGCATGTTTGGTTTCACATCAAAAAGGGTCCATCTCTAGAAGCAAGCTATTAGCAAAAAAACTTATTTTATCGCAGAAGCAAGGATGCACATCAAGAGAGATTATATGACACTAAAGGAGTAGCATGCATATTATAACCATCAAGAGGACTTGACAACAAATCCAAATAAAATTTATATACATTTTAGCAATGTTCTTTATATAAATGCAAGTTAGATGCACAGTGATCAAGGGTGCTTGACTCAACATACTATTTCATATGTGGTATTATAGATCATTATTTTCTAATTATAAATCATGCAATAGGTGTGCATAGAACTAGAAGTCTTGGCAATGATTGTAATAGGACAATTGTTAGCATGAGATACATACTTGATACAATGAATCTTATATCTTTAGGTGCTCTGAGTGATGCAAGGTGGAGATGTTAAGATCCTTTAGGTAAGCCAAGATAATTTGGTTGTCGTGAGAGCACAAGAGTCATAAGATTGTATCTTGCAAGGTGCAATTTCAGGAGTTGTTGTAGTTATTTCTTCGACTACATTGAAGCATCACATTTTAGAGACGTTGAAGAGTCAACTTACAAAATTCAGAAAATTGAGAACCTTCTTTTTTGTGAGTGTATACTGCAAAATTGAGAACCTTTTGATGATTGCACTTACTTTGCCCATCATGATTTTGACTTGTGTTTGTTATTAGTGGATTAGATCATCTATCTGCTTATGTGGATGTAGACTTGGATAAAGTCAAATAACATAAATCTTGATGTCTCTAGTATTTTCCCTTTCTCATTTGTGATTATTTTATGGCACACCAATCTCAATTTTAGTGACACTTCAGCTTAGTGTCTTTTGGCACCATCCTTACAGCAAAAATAAACCCTAAACCACTAGGTAACTTTAACCAGCATTAATTGTTCAACCATTTAAATTGACTTAGCCTAGAGCTTGAACGCTTCAGGAGATAAACTCCAACCACCTATACAACCCATGGAATATAGGATTAACAATTAAACTTCTCACCAACCAAACAATTTTAGCATAACACAAGTTAACATAACTAGATAAACATACATGTGGGATTATGTTAACACCAAACTATCTTAACAACAAACCAAAGAATTTAAGTTCAGTTTCTTAAATTCCACCCTTCATGAAGTGGTAAAAGTTCGTCACAAATCTCGCAAATACACCTCAAGCATGATAGAAATTTATTAAAGCCCCCTCGAATTACTAGGAATATGGAGCAAAATATACACTAATTCACTCCCAACCTTAAGTGTCATGAATCGAAACACCTCCAAAGAAGCAATTCCAGCCCAGCAACCCCAAATCACGTATTCGAGTGCAAGACAGAGGATCATAAAATAGACAAAAAAAAAAAAAAAAAAAGCCTTCACGGAATCAAAGCCCCTATAAAAAATCAGAAATATATTAGCAGCGAACCAACCTTAGGTTTCCCGAACCAAGTCATGGCCTTGAAAGTCGTCAACCTACTGAAAAGATCCCTCCGATCCCAGGGCCGGCAGGGAGCCGTCTTCTCCACCGGTCCCCGCAGCGCCAGAGCCCGCGCTACCGCACGCTCGCTCGCAATCACATCACTACCTCTATGCGAACTTTTATAGTAAAGAAAGACAAGAAACAAAAAAATCAGTGTGACAAGTATCGAGAAGATCTAACTCAATGAAAGATTCAAGAGAACGTATTGACCTAAGAGTGGAGAGCCTCGGCCTTGGTACGTAATAGAGCTTGTCCATGATCTTCTTTAACCTACTCTCGCAGTCCTGCGCCATTATATTTCTAGCCGAAACTAGGTGAAAGGAGCAAGTATTTTATCAAAGCGTAAAGAATTCACCGCCGTCGTCATGGAAGCTCGCTTGCTGCCTGCCCCGGAGGAGTGAGGACGCTTTCGCGTGCCAAGGAAGGGCAAATTATTGGGTCAGGTGACCGAAGCCATCTCTCCGTTCGGTCGCCAATAAAAATGCGACATCTGTTAGGCGTTTTTTTAATTTATTATTAACGCTTTATGTCTTGTCAGATTAGCGACCCGACCCGATAACGCCTTTCATTTGAACTTTTAAGCATTTGCCGCCCTATTTTTTCATTTTGGAAGCCGCGAAAGACGCAAATAAAGACTGCTGTAGAAGAAAAAATGAGCCAGAAAATTGCAGAGAAGAAATGGACTGCTCAGCGAAGAGGGAGGTCGAAGAGGCAATGGAAGAGGGAGTACATGAATCGGAAAGGATGCACGAATCGGAAAGGATGCATGAATCGCAAGGGGTAGTGCATGAATCGGAATCGGAACCTAACGTAGCCGGAAATTCCTCTGGTTTCAACATTTCGGTAAGTATCTTGGAAAAACGAGTTAGAAAGTTGTTTGTGAGCAGAATAAATTTCTTAAGCAGAAAGTTGACGTAGGTTTCAGCTCATTATTCTTAAGATTTTTGATTTTGCGATTTTTAAGCAGAATAAATTTCTTTTGTCGAAAAAGTAAAAAATAAAAAAATCTAATGTTGTTGTTGTTGCTTAGCATTCATTATTGATTTCTAGGATGAAGATGATAAATAAAAGAATGCGCTATAGTTGCGCTATAGTTGCGCTATAGTTGCGCTATAGTTGCGCTATAGTTGCGCTATAGTTGCGCTATATTGCGCTATAGTTGCGCTATAGTTGCGCTATAGTTGCTATAGTTGCGCTATAGTTGCGCGCTATAGTTGCGCTATAGTTGCGCTATAGTTGCGCTATAGTTGCGCTATAGTTGCGCTATAGTTGCGCTATAGTTGCGCTATAGTTGCGCTATAGTTGCGCTATAGTTGCGCTATACTTGCGCTATACTTGCCCTTTACTTGCGCTATACTTGCCCTTTCAGGCTGTATACAAAGATGAGACAGAAGCATATGAATGTTTTTGCACTTATGCTCACGATAATGGCTTTAGTGTCCGAAAGGATCATCACAGTTTTTGGCCAAATTCTAGGAAGATAAAATCGAAGGACTTTGTTTGTTCAAAAGCTGGTTTCAAAAAAAGTGACGATCATAATTCAGGGAAGAGGAAGAGATTCATTAGACCAGTTGTCAGAACTGGTTGTCCAGCCATGGTGAGGTTTGTCACTGATGAAGACGGTTACTGGCATGTCAAAAGATTTATTGAATCCCACAACCATGAATTAGCTAGCCCAGCCGACCGACGACACCTTTTAAGATCATGTAGGAATGTTATTGAGGAAAAAAGCTTCCGTCCTAAAATCGATGACAAATGCAGGGATTAGAACCGTTGATGCATATGCCTACCTTGCAGAGGAAGTTGGTGGATGTGAGAATGTCGGATTCTCTAAGAGGGACGCCTACAATTTGATTCAGAAGGAGAAAAGAGCAAGGATTGAAATTGGTGACACTAATTCTTTGATTCAATTATTTAAAGATCGACAAGTTGAGGACCACATTTGCATGGGATGTTCAATATGATGATCAGGATAGATTGTTAAATTTTTTCTGGGTTGATGGCAGAAGCAGGATAGATTATGAATGTTTTGGAGATGTGTTAATTTTTGATACTAGTTACAGGCTGAACAAGTATAATTTTGTTTGTGCGCCATTTGTTGGTGTTAACAATCATTGGCAGAATATTTTGTTTGGGGTTGCTTTTTTTCAGAAGAAACAATTGAAAGTTTTACATGGTTGTTTAAAGTATTTGTACGAATAATGGGTAATAAATATCCAACAACAATATTCACTGATCAGGACCAAGCTATGGCCAGGGCCATAGAAGCTGCATTACCTCACACTCGTCATAGATTATGCCAATGGCACATATTTAAAAAGGTTCCATCAAAAGTTTCCATCTACAATAGCAATAATAAAGTTAGAGGACTCTTCCATAAGTGTATGAGGTGGTGTGATTCTGAGGAAGTGTTTGAGGAAGCGTGGAATGAAATGATCAAGGAAGGGAATCTTCATAATCATGAATGGTTGCAGGATCTTTATAAGATAAGGAGAAAGTGGTCAACTGCTTTCAACAAGGATTCCTTTTGCATGGGCATTTTATCAACGCAGCGTAGTGAGTGTACTAATAATGTGTGTCATGGCATTTCAAAGCCAACAAGTTCATTAACTGATTGCTTTCTTGGCTTGGAAAAGGTACTGATGAATTGGCGGCGAAATGAGCAAGATGAGGATTACAAATGCAGTCAATCTGAAATTGTTCCCCGTGATAAAGAACAGCTCAATATTAAAACAAGCTGCTAGATATTACTCAAGAAGAATATATTCAATTTTTGAGGAAGAATTTTATAAAGGCTGTGGGAGAAATGAGTATAGATTTTGTCTCGACTGATTCTTCAAAGTATATAGTCAACTACATAGAGAAAAAGAATCAAAACCATCCTTGGGTTGTTCACTTTGATGCAACAGAAGGTAACATTCAATGCAGCTGTAAGAAGTATGAAACCATGGGATTGCTGTGTTCTCATTGTTTGAGGGTTTTTAAACAGTTGGATATGGCTAAATTCCCTGAGAAGTACTTATTACTTCGTTGGTCAGCAAGGGCTCGACAAGTTTTTTATTCAGGTTACTTCCTTAATTCTCAAAGAAGTAATAATTTCCAAAGTGGTAGGGGATTCATATTCAGAAATCAGGTGAGCAGGTTTGCATATCAAATGAGCACGGAAGCTCAAGGGAATGAAGAGGCAGAGGAGTTTATTCTTTCCTCATTGCAAGACATGTATAAAAAATTATACTTAATTCTTGGTGGCAAGAAAAGAAATCAGAAGGATGTTGCTAGTTCCCAAGGTGGAACTGCAAATTTGAAAGATCCTCTAAAGCGTAGACCTAAAGGCATATCAAATGCAAGACTGAAAAGCCATTGGGAGAAGAAGAAAAACGGCCTAAAAGTAAGTTTTTAATAATTTGTTAATTATTTAATTCATAATCCTAATACTAAAGCTCTAGTTTCTTACAGATAAGAAACCTTTGGTGGGGGATAATCCATTGGAGGAACCTTCTTCAACACAACCTTCTTCAACACAGATGAACTTTTCAAGCATGCCTGAATGTTTCAGTGAGGAATATATAACCGGCATACCATCATGCCAACCTGGAGCTGAATACACCAAGTTGATGATGGATTTTCTTTCTTCGGAGTTGGAATTTAATGAATTTGCAATGTAATAATATTTATTTGGACTTAATGATTTCATTTATTGGTTGTAATAAAAAAATTTTTTTATAATCATCTATTTGGACTTATGTAATTTGGTTCTTTTTTTATTTTAAACTTTTTTAAGCTAAATAATTACGAAATATATGGTTGCCCTATACTTGCGCTATACTTGCGCTATACTTGCGCTACGGTTGCGCTATGGCTGCGCTATACTTGCCCTAAGGTTGCGCTATACTTGCGCTACGGTTGCGCTATGGTTGCGCTATACTTGCGCTATGGTTGCGCTATACTTGCGCTATGGTTGCGCTATGGTTGCGCTATACTTGCGCTATAGTTTAGCTATTGTTGCGCTTTACGGAATATAACAGATTTTAGAGAATGCTCATTAATAAACAGAATATAACAGTATGTGCACATTTTATACAACAATCAAAAAGTATATAAAAATATAATAAAATGTACATTTATAAATCATGGACAATATTTACAACAAGTTACAGATTGTTTACTTCTTTGTTTGTAGAAAAAGAAAAAATGCAAACTCTGCCCTAAATTTAGGCATATGCTTTTGCCAATCTTTAAGAGCATTCCAGTCTGGTTTTTTTCTTCGCACGGCCTTTTCCATATATTTACAAACGAAGATTCCGCAATCGTAGTCGTTTGATTGTGTTGGAATTCCACGAACCGCCTGGACATTCCATTTCGTAATATCGCTTGAAAAGCATCTTGTGGTGTCCTCGTGCAAATACTTTATCTGTACGAATAAAACATTATAAAAATTTATATTATGTATATAAACATAGTAATCTGGATATAACTTGAAATATGAATTTGAACTTACAACTGTATGACAAATATTCTTGTGTTCAGGATTTGGTAATGAATCATACATTTTCCAGACCTTCTCCTTCAATTTTCCAACAAGAAGAACCCAATGCTTCTCGTGAATTATGGGAAGTACAATAAGTTTGCTTTCTTGAATTGAAACAGGATTAATGTGATTGATAAAAAATTTGATAATCCATACTGTATGACTTGTAAACCTGCAATAACTTAGTTCTATAAGGAAAAACTAAAGTGAAAAAAAGGATTAAAATATTATTTATACTTACCCTGTACAATGGAGAAATGTACAAGTAAGGATGAAATTTCTCCGCCATTAACCTACTCTGCTCAAGTAAAAAGAAAGCAAAAGCATCTACATGGTTATCTGCTAACCAATCATTTGTAAGCAGCATGTCAATATCTGATCTTTTTATTTCGATATTTCCAGATTGAAAAATTTATGTGTTCCCTACAAAAACAAAGAAAAATTTAATGTTAACACGCAACCTTTAAAAAACCTTAGCGCAACCTTCAAAAAACCATTTCAAAAAACCATAGCGCAAGTATAGCGCAAGTATAGCGCAACCATAGCGCAAGTATAGCGCAAGTATAGCGCAAGTATATAGCGCAAGTATATAGCGCAAGTATAGCGCAAGTATAGCGCAAGTATAGCGCAAGTATAGCGCAAGTATAGCGCAAGTATAGCGCAAGCATAGCGCACGTATAGCGCAAGTATAGCGCAAGTATAGGGCAAGTATAGGGCAAACCATAGCGCAAGTATAGCGCAAGTATATCTTACTTTTTATTAAATTTCTTGAAAAATTCATCCATCATTCGTTGGTTTTCCTCAGTCAGAAATTGCTTCCCTGGATAATCCATTTTTTCCAATGCTGGTCTTGTCTCAACTATTATATTTTCTACAGAAATAACCTCTTTATTCTTCTTTACGTATGGTATGACTGGTTTTGATGATCTCTCTCTTTTTTTCATCATTTTCTCTTTTTCTCTTTTGAGGTGGAGGTGGAGTTGGAAGTATTGGTTGTTGTGGGGGTATTGGTGATTGTGGAAGAATTTCTTCGGCCAATGGTGGAGGTGGAGGTGGAGGTATTGGTGGTTGTGGAAGAATTTCTTCGGCCAATGGTGGAGGTGGAGGTGGAGGTGGAGGATGATCTTGTATTGGTGCCTGTCCTGAAGGATTTTTGTTGTGGAAGTTCACGGATTGGAAGCTGGAGGCAGATGTAGATACATGCGGCTTATCTGGATTGTGATCACACTGCATTTGAAATTCAATGAATTTGTACTTCAGTGAGTCTTGATCAGCCTGCAGTTTCTCCAAAATATCTTCAACTCTGTCCAATCTTGCTCCCACATTATCTTGAATTTTACTTAACATCTTCTCAAACATTTCAAAACATTTATTCTGAACAGCCTCTAAATCTGCCCTTCTAATGGGTGGCTGTTCAGCAAAAGGTTGACTTGTGGAAATTTTTTTCTGTAGGTGGGCGAGTAGAAGGCTGAGTTGGCGGCAGAGACTCAGTTTCTGGTGGTTCATTATGAGGAGAATCAGGGGGAGGGAGAGGAGGAGAGGGAGGTGGGGTGGGAGGTGGGGTGGTGGTGTCAATTTTCTTTTTTTTTTTGCGGAAGCCTTATTTTTCTGTGGTGAATGCAATTTTTGTGGTTCATGACCTGAACGGGTATCCAAGTTTTGTATGGCAGTAATGTCGGCCCCGTATTTTTCGGCCTCCTCATTGGTAACATTGTCAAGACAAATAAATATCTGCAAAAACCAAAAAAAATTATAATAAAAAATCATAGCGCAACCATAGCGCAACCATAGCGCAACCATAGCGCAACCATAGCGCAACCATAGCGCAACCATAGCGCAACCATAGCGCAACCATAGCGCAACCATAGCGCAACCATAGCGCAACCATAGCGCAACCATAGCGCAACCATAGCGCAAGTATAGCGCAACCTTAGGGCAACCATAAAATAATTTGCATCAATAAAATGAAAAAATTACCTCACTTTCCTTTAAAAATTTAAATAATTTGGCTGCAATTTCTTGAGTAAAGTATAATTCTGTATACCCCTGCCATCTAAGAAAACGTGGTCTTATTTCTGAATCGGTTGGTTTATTCAAAGAAAAATGTTCCAAAAACCAAATCTGTATAATGCCAAAAAAAAAAAATTTAATGTTAACATTTAAAAACATTAAACATTTAGAAAAACCAATAGGAGTGGAAACTTACCAGTAGAAGAGGAAAGAAGCCATTGATGTAACCCAATGGTCTTTGTTGTTGAAACTTCTCAAAAATTGTATTGAACTCCCCAACCATGAAGTTCCTTAAGGAAGAAGCCCAATTAATGGAACTAAACTCACTTAAATTATTTGCAACAGTTGTGAGCCTTCTAGGGGTTTTATGACTATTTAGTGGAAAGAAAAGGTTGGATAACAAAAACATAATAAAGGTCTTTATTTTTGTTGCATTATCAGTTAATCTGTCTAATATTGACATTTCATTTTTTTATTTCAGTTGACAGAGGTCCATTTAGAGGATCAATCCTCCATTTGATATCAATGCCTCTGTTGGGCAAACCTGTCAGAAAATTTCAGCTGTTAAAAAGTTCAAAAAACATATAGCTATAAAAAATTCCAAATTCAAAATATTACCTGTCAACAAAGAAACCTCGTCAGTAGTGAATTTCAGAACATGTCCAAGGACGATGAAGCCCTCATCAGCAGGACTCCAGAATTTAAGAATCTCAAACAGAAGTGGTATACACTGCTGGAATGCGGGGAACATCAAAAATTGATGAATGTTCAAATTCTTTAATGTTTGTTCCACTTCATCATCTATGATCTCGGCAAAAGCATCACATTGTTTCCGGAAAGCAGTAACATAACATCTAGATGTTACTGGCCTTTGATAGGGAGTCCTCATCTATAACAAAAAGAAAAATCAGAACTATATAAATAGCGCAACCATAGCGCAACCATAGCGCAACCAACCAGCGCAACCATAGCGCAACCATAGCGCAACCATAGCGCAACCATAGCGCAACCAACCATAGCGCAACCATAGCGCAACCATAGCGCAACCATAGCGCAACCATAGCGCAACCATAGCGCAACAACATAGCGCAACCATAGCGCAACCTTATATTTCGTAATTATTTAGCTTAAAAAAGTTTAAAATAAAAAAAAAACCAAAAAATTGAAAACACACATTGAACATATATTCTAGTTTTACAACTATTACTAAACCCTAAAACTTAGAAGATAGCGTAAACCTTTCGTATCATTTGCTTCATCCATTTACGAAGAGAAGAAGCGTGAAAAATCAGAAAATAAATATTTGAAAGGAAACATTGGTAAAATTATAAGTAAACCAAACCCTAAAATTTAACGGCAATATAACTTTAACGCAACGAAAGCGCAAGTAAAGCGCAAGTAAAGCGCAAGTTAGGCGGAACCATACCTCTTCCTGATTGCTGGTCTTCTACAGTATCGTCGTCTACCTCCGGCAGGAATAAGCAAATGCAGAACCGAAGGTAATGGAGGAATCCGAGAGCTCGAGTAACAGTGAAAATGTCGCTCGAAAATAAAATGCGCGGCGTTTCCATTCTTTCTTCGCCAATAGAATAGCGTTATCGGGTCGGGTCGCTAACTCTGACAAGACATAAAGCGTTAATATTAAATTAAAAAAACGACTGACAGATGGCGCATTTTTATTGGCGACCGAACGGAGAGATGGCTTCGGTCACCTGACCCAATAATTTGCCGCTCAGATCGGCAAATTATTGGGTCAGGTGACCGAAGCCAAGATAAGTTCGGACAGCCAATAAAAATTTGCCGCGTCAACTTGCGCTTTAGTTGCGCTTTTTGACTTGCGCTTTAGTTGCGCTTTGGTTGCGCTTTAGTTGCGCTTTGGTTGCGCTTTAGTTGCGCAAGTTTGACTTAGTTGCGCTTTGGTTGGTTGCGCTTTAGTTGCGCTTTGGTTGCGCTTTAGTTGCGCTTTAGTTTGCGCTTTAGTTGCGCTAATTTTAAAATAATATTTTTTATTATTATCCGAACCTATCTCTGCGTTCCGGTCACCTGACCCAATAATTTGCCGATCAGAGGGGGCAAATTATTGGGTCAGGTGACCGAAGCCATCTCTCCGTTCGGTCGCCAATAAAAATGCGCCATCTGTCAGTCGTTTTTTTAATTTAATATTAACGCTTTATGTCTTGTCAGAGTTAGCGACCCGACCCGATAACGCTATTCTATTGGCGAAGAAAGAATGGAAACGCCGCGCATTTTATTTTCGAGCGACATTTTCACTGTTACTCGAGCTCTCGGATTCCTCCATTACCTTCGGTTCTGCATTTGCTTATTCCTGCCGGAGGTAGACGACGATACTGTAGAAGACCAGCAATCAGGAAGAGGTATGGTTCCGCCTAACTTGCGCTTTACTTGCGCTTTACTTGCGCTTTCGTTGCGTTAAAGTTATATTGCCGTTAAATTTTAGGGTTTGGTTTACTTATAATTTTACCAATGTTTCCTTTCAAATATTTATTTTCTGATTTTTCACGCTTCTTCTCTTCGTAAATGGATGAAGCAAATGATACGAAAGGTTTACGCTATCTTCTAAGTTTTAGGGTTTAGTAATAGTTGTAAAAAACTAGAATATATGTTCAATGTGGTTTTCAATTTTTTGGTTTTTTTTTTATTTTAAACTTTTTTAAGCTAAATAATTACGAAATATAAGGTTGCGCTATGTTGCGCTATGGTTGCGCTATGGTTGCGCTATGGTTGCGCTATGGTTGCGCTATGGTTGCGCTATGCGCTATGGTTGCGCTATGGTTGCGCTATGGTTGCGCTATGGTTGCGCTATGGTTGCGCTATTTATATATGGTTGCGCTGATTTTCTGATTTTTCTTTTTGTTATAGATGAGGACTCCCTATCAAAGGCCAGTAACATCTAGATGTTATGTTATGTTACTGCTTTCCGGAAACAATGTGATGCTTTTGCCGAGATCATAGATGATGAAGTGGAACAAACATTAAAGAATTTGAACATTCATCAATTTTTGATGTTCCCCGCATTCCAGCAGTGTATACCACTTCTGTTTGAGATTCTTAAATTCTGGAGTCCTGCTGATGAGGGCTTCATCGTCCTTGGACATGTTCTGAAATTCACTACTGACGAGGTTTCTTTGTTGACAGGTAATATTTTGAATTTGGAATTTTTTATAGCTATATGTTTTTTGAACTTTTTAACAGCTGAAATTTTCTGACAGGTTTGCCCAACAGAGGCATTGATATCAAATGGAGGATTGATCCTCTAAATGGACCTCTGTCAACTGAAATAAAAAATGAAATGTCAATATTAGACAGATTAACTGATAATGCAACAAAAATAAAGACCTTTATTATGTTTTTGTTATCCAACCTTTTCTTTCCACTAAATAGTCATAAAACCCCTAGAAGGCTCACAACTGTTGCAAATAATTTAAGTGAGTTTAGTTCCATTAATTGGGCTTCTTCCTTAAGGAACTTCATGGTTGGGGAGTTCAATACAATTTTTGAGAAGTTTCAACAACAAAGACCATTGGGTTACATCAATGGCTTCTTTCCTCTTCTACTGGTAAGTTTCCACTCCTATTGGTTTTTCTAAATGTTTAATGTTTTTAAATGTTAACATTAAATTTTTTTTTTTTTTTGGCATTATACAGATTTGGTTTTTGGAACATTTTTCTTTGAATAAACCAACCGATTCAGAAATAAGACCACGTTTTCTTAGATGGCAGGGGTATACAGAATTATACTTTACTCAAGAAATTGCAGCCAAATTATTTAAATTTTTAAAGGAAAGTGAGGTAATTTTTTCATTTTATTGATGCAAATTATTTTATGGTTGCCCTAAGGTTGCGCTATACTTGCGCTATGGTTGCGCTATGGTTGCGCTATGGTTGCGCTATGGTTGCGCTATGGTGGTTGCGCTATGGTTGCGCTATGGTTGCGCTATGGTTGCGCTATGGTTGCGCTATGGTTGCGCTATGGTTGCGCTATGGTTGCGCTATGGTTGCGCTATGGTTGCGCTATGATTTTTAATAATTTTTTTTTGGTTTTTGCAGATATTTATTTGTCTTGACAATGTTACCAATGAGGAGGCCGAAAAATACGGGGCCGACATTACTGCCATACAAAACTTGGATACCCGTTCAGGTCATGAACCACAAAAATTGCATTCACCACAGAAAAATAAGGCTTCCGCAAAAAAGAAAATTGACACCACCACCCCTCCTCCCTCCCCACCTCCCTCTCCTCCTCTCCCTCCCCCTGATTCTTCTCTCATAATGAACCACCAGAAACTGAGTCTCTGCCGCCAACTCAGCCTTCTACTCTACTCCCCACCTACAGAAAAAATTTCCACAAGTCAACCTTTTGCTGAACAGCCACCCATTAGAAGGGCAGATTTAGAGGCTGTTCAGAATAAATGTTTTGAAATGTTTGAGAAGATGTTAAGTAAAATTCAAGATAATGTGGGAGCAAGATTGGACAGAGTTGAAGATATTTTTTGGAGAAACTGCAGGCTGATCAAGACTCACTGAAGTACAAATTCATTGAATTTCAAATGCAGTGTGATCACAATCCAGATAAGCCGCATGTATCTACATCTGCCTCCAGCTTCCAATCCGTGAACTTCCACAACAAAAATCCTTCAGGACAGGCACCAATACAAGATCATCCTCCACCTCCACCTCCACCTCCACCATTGGCCGAAGAAATTCTTCCACAACCACCAATACCTCCACCTCCACCTCCACCATTGGCCGAAGAAATTCTTCCACAATCACCAATACCCCCACAACAACCAATACTTCCAACTCCACCTCCACCTCAAAAGAGAAAAAGAGAAAATGATGAAAAAGAAGAGAGATCATCAAAACCAGTCATACCATACGTAAAGAAGAATAAAGAGGTTATTTCTGTAGAAAATATAATAGTTGAGACAAGACCAGCATTGGAAAAAATGGATTATCCAGGGAAGCAATTTCTGACTGAGGAAAACCAACGAATGATGGATGAATTTTTCAAGAAATTTAATAAAAAGTAAGATATACTTGCGCTATACTTGCGCTATGGTTGCCCTATACTTGCCCTATACTTGCGCTATACTTGCGCTATACTTGCGCTATGCTTGCGCTATTGGTTGCGCTATACTTGCGCTATACTTGCGCTATACTTGCGCTATACTTGCGCTATACTTGCGCTATACTTGCGCTATACTTGCGCTATGGTTGCGCTATACTTGCGCTATGGTTGCGCTATACTTGCGCTATACTTGCGCTATGGTTTTTTGAAATGGTTTTTTGAAGGTTGCGCTAAGGTTTTTTTAAAGGTTGCGTGTTAACATTAAATTTTTCTTTGTTTTTGTAGGGAACACATAATTTTTCAATCTGGAAATATATCGAAATAAAAAGATCAGATATTGACATGCTGCTTACAAATGATTGGTTAGCAGATAACCATGTAGATGCTTTTGCTTTCTTTTTACTTGAGCAGAGTAGGTTAATGGCGGAGAAATTTCATCCTTACTTGTACATTTCTCCATTGTACAGGGTAAGTATAAATAATATTTTAATCCTTTTTTTCACTTTAGTTTTTCCTTATAGAACTAAGTTATTGCAGGTTTACAAGTCATACAGTATGGATTATCAAATTTTTATCAATCACATTAATCCTGTTTCAATTCAAGAAAGCAAACTTATTGTACTTCCCATAATTCACGAGAAGCATTGGGTTCTTCTTGTTGGAAAATTGAAGGAGAAGGTCTGGAAAATGTATGATTCATTACCAAATCCTGAACACAAGAATATTTGTCATACAGTTGTAAGTTCAAATTCATATTTCAAGTTATATCCAGATTACTATGTTTATATACATAATATAAATTTTTATAATGTTTTATTCGTACAGATAAAGTATTTGCACGAGGACACCACAAGATGCTTTTCAAGCGATATTACGAAATGGAATGTCCAGGCGGTTCGTGGAATTCCAACACAATCAAACGACTACGATTGCGGAATCTTCGTTTGTAAATATATGGAAAAGGCCGTGCGAAGAAAAAAACCAGACTGGAATGCTCTTAAAGATTGGCAAAAGCATATGCCTAAATTTAGGGCAGAGTTTGCATTTTTTCTTTTTCTACAAACAAAGAAGTAAACAATCTGTAACTTGTTGTAAATATTGTCCATGATTTATAAATGTACATTTTATTATATTTTTATATACTTTTTGATTGTTGTATAAAATGTGCACATACTGTTATATTCTGTTTATTAATGAGCATTCTCTAAAATCTGTTATATTCCGTAAAGCGCAACAATAGCTAAACTATAGCGCAAGTATAGCGCAACCATAGCGCAACCATAGCGCAAGTATAGCGCAACCATAGCGCAAGTATAGCGCAACCATAGCGCAACCGTAGCGCAAGTATAGCGCAACCTTAGGGCAAGTATAGCGCAGCCATAGCGCAAACCGTAGCGCAAGTATAGCGCAAGTATAGCGCAAGTATAGGGCAAACCATATATTTCGTAATTATTTAGCTTAAAAAAGTTTAAAAAAAAAAGAACCAAATTACATAAGTCCAAATAGATGATTATAAAAAATTTTTTTTATTACAACCAATAAATGAAATCATTAAGTCCAAATAAATATTATTACATTGCAAATTCATTAAATTCCAACTCCGAAGAAAGAAAATCCATCATCAACTTGGTGTATTCAGCTCCAGGTTGGCATGATGGTATGCCGGTTATATATTCCTCACTGAAACATTCAGGCATGCTTGAAAAGTTCATCTGTGTTGAAGAAGGTTGTGTTGAAGAAGGTTCCTCCAATGGATTATCCCCCACCAAAGGTTTCTTATCTGTAAGAAACTAGAGCTTTAGTATTAGGATTATGAATTAAATAATTAACAAATTATTAAAAACTTACTTTTAGGCCGTTTCTTCTTCTCCCAATGGCTTTTCAGTCTTGCATTTGATATGCCTTTAGGTCTACGCTTTAGAGGATCTTTCAAATTTGCAGTTCCACCTTGGGAACTAGCAACATCCTTCTGATTTCTTTTCTTGCCACCAAGAATTAAGTATAATTTTTTATATACATGTCTTGCAATGAGGAAAGAATAAACTCCTCTGCCTCTTCATTCCCTTGAGCTTCCGTGCTCATTTGATATGCAAACCTGCTCACCTGATTTCTGAATATGAATCCCCTACCACTTTGGAAATTATTACTTCTTTGAGAATTAAGGAAGTAACCTGAATAAAAAACTTGTCGAGCCCTTGCTGACCAACGAAGTAATAAGTACTTCTCAGGGAATTTAGCCATATCCAACTGTTTAAAAACCCTCAAACAATGAGAACACAGCAATCCCATGGTTTCATACTTCTTACAGCTGCATTGAATGTTACCTTCTGTTGCATCAAAGTGAACAACCCAAGGATGGTTTTGATTCTTTTTCTCTATGTAGTTGACTATATACTTTGAAGAATCAGTCGAGACAAAATCTATACTCATTTCTCCCACAGCCTTTATAAATTCTTCCTCAAAAATTGAATATATTCTTCTTGAGTAATATCTAGCAGCTTGTTTTAATATTGAGCTGTTCTTTATCACGGGAACAATTTCAGATTGACTGCATTTGTAATCCTCATCTTGCTCATTTCGCCGCCAATTCATCAGTACCTTTTCCAAGCCAAGAAAGCAATCAGTTAATGAACTTGTTGGCTTTGAAATGCCATGACACACATTATTAGTACACTCACTACGCTGCGTTGATAAAATGCCCATGCAAAAGGAATCCTTGTTGAAAGCAGTTGACCACTTTCTCCTTATCTTATAAAGATCCTGCAACCATTCATGATTATGAAGATTCCCTTCCTTGATCATTTCATTCCACGCTTCCTCAAACACTTCCTCAGAAATCACACCACCTCATACACTTATGGAAGAGTCCTCTAACTTTATTATTGCTATTGTAGATGGAAACTTTTGATGGAACCTTTTTAAATATGTGCCATTGGCATAATCTATGACGAGTGTGAGGTAATGCAGCTTCTATGGCCCTGGCCATAGCTTGGTCCTGATCAGTGAATATTGTTGTTGGATATTTATTACCCATTATTCGTACAAATACTTTAAACAACCATGTAAAACTTTCAATTGTTTCTTCTGACAAAAAAGCAACCCCAAACAAAATATTCTGCCAATGATTGTTAACACCAACAAATGGCGCACAAACAAAATTATACTTGTTCAGCCTGTAACTAGTATCAAAAATTAACACATCTCCAAAACATTCATAATCTATCCTGCTTCTGCCATCAACCCAGAAAAAAAATTTAACAATCTATCCTGATCATCATATTGAACATCCCATGCAAACATGTGGTCCTCAACTTGTCGATCTTTAAATAATTGAATCAAAGAATTAGTGTCACCAATTTCAATCCTTGCTCTTTTCTCCTTCTGAATCAAATTGTAGGCGTCCCTCTTAGAGAATCCGACATTCTCACATCCACCAACTTCCTCTGCAAGGTAGGCATATGCATCAACGGTTCTAATCCCTGCATTTGTCATCGATTTTAGGACGGAAGCTTTTTCCTCAATAACATTCCTACATGATCTTAAAAGGTGTCGGTCGGCTGGGCTAGCTAATTCATGGTTGTGGGATTCAATAAATCTTTTGACATGCCAGTAACCGTCTTCATCAGTGACAAACCTCACCATGGCTGGACAACCAGTTCTGACAACTGGTCTAATGAATCTCTTCCTCTTCCCTGAATTATGATCGTCACTTTTTTTTGAAACCAGCTTTTGAACAAACAAAGTCCTTCGATTTTATCTTCCTAGAATTTGGCCAAAAACTGTGATGATCCTTTCGGACACTAAAGGCCATTATCGTGAGCATAAGTGCAAAAACATTCATATGCTTCTGTCTCATCTTTGTATACAGCCTGAAAGGGCAAGTATAGCGCAAGTAAAGGGCAAGTATAGCGCAAGTATAGCGCAACTATAGCGCAACTATAGCGCAACTATAGCGCAACTATAGCGCAACTATATAGCGCAACTATAGCGCAACTATAGCGCAACTATAGCGCAACTATAGCGCAACTATAGCGCAACTATAGCGCAACTATAGCGCAACTATAGCGCGCAACTATAGCGCAACTATAGCGCAACTATAGCGCAACTATAGCGCAACTATAGCGCAACTATATAGCGCAACTATAGCGCAACTATAGCGCAACTATAGCGCAACTATAGCGCATTCTTTTATTTATCATCTTCATCCTAGAAATCAATAATGAATGCTAAGCAACAACAACAACATTAGATTTTTTTATTTTTTACTTTTTCGACAAAAGAAATTTATTCTGCTTAAAAATCGCAAAATCAAAAATCTTAAGAATAATGAGCTGAAACCTACGTCAACTTTCTGCTTAAGAAATTTATTCTGCTCACAAACAACTTTTTCTAACTCGTTTTTTCCAAGATACTTACCGAAATGTTGAAAACCAGAGGAATTTCCGGCTACGTTAGGTTCCGATTCCGATTCATGCACTACCCCTTGCGATTCATGCATCCTTTCCGATTCGTGCATCCTTTCCGATTCATGTACTCCCTCTTCCATTGCCTCTTCGACCTCCCTCTTCGCTGAGCAGTCCATTTCTTCTCTGCAATTTTCTGGCTCATTTTTTCTTCTACAGCAGTCTTTATTTGCGTCTTTCGCGGCTTCCAAAATGAAAAAATAGGGCGGCAAATGCTTAAAAGTTCAAATGAAAGGCGTTATCGGGTCGGGTCGCTAATCTGACAAGACATAAAGCGTTAATAAATAAATTAAAAAAAAGATGGCGCCTAACAGATGTCGCATTTTTAAGAAGACTTAAACTTTCTAAATATACCCATAGATTCCAAAAATTAATTTCATTATTTTAAATTTAAATATAAATTTATTTATACAAGCTACATAATAACAATATTATGCAATTCTAATTTGTAAAATTTAAAATATTTCTTACCAGTACTTTATTTTATATATAAAAAACTAATCAAATAAATCAAAACCACTATAATCGGAAAATAGAAAGATTTTCACCTTCCACCAAACAAACACACCACTTTATAATTGCATGTATTAATATGAAAATTTTCATTCTTCTAAATATAATTTAGGATAACTAGCCTTCAACTCCCCATTTTTATTTAAGTAAAAATTTTGTAAATCATCTAATCGAAATTATAAAATCCTAAAAGTTCAAATCCTAAAAAATTTATTATATAACATTGATCTAAATCTTATATAACTGTTGGTTTAATATAACGATTAAATTCCTGACAGAGCAAAACTCTTCTTCCTTCTCTCACCTCATCAGGCCAAAGAACAAAAAATCCCGCCAATAGAGGAACTCATTTCAAAAATCTAAGATGTCCAACTAAAAGACAAAAACAACTTCGTCCACCATTGATTTTCATTTATCATGATGATTTGTTTTTGCATTTTAGGTCGCTATTGGTGGGATTCTCGCTCAAATCCCATCATCAAATCCGCCTAAATCTCTGCTACCAATACAGCACGCTTTGCTTAAAGATCTGTAAAAGGACTATGAGCTCAAAAATCATGTCTAAAAAGAAGCAACATTTTCATGAAAATAACATCATACATCTATATAAATAACAAAATTTTGCCCACAGCACATCACACTAACACTTTTTTATCATGAGTGATTCTCATTCTTTTCTCTCTTAACAACTCTCTTAGACCCTTAAATAACAAACCTAGGTAGTAAATAACTAGTTGAATCCTGGGAGAAATTATTCTATGCAGAGTTTTGGATGCAGGAATGCCGATCAGAGATCAACAAGAAATGCGCCACATCCAGAATGCGCCACATCTGTGATACCGACAGTACCGAACAAAAGAGATGACATTGCGCATTCTGGCTGTTCTCCAGGACGGCGTTCGGTGTCCACACATAATAATTAATCGAATCCTGGAGGGAAGATCAAAATCTATCATCAGCTTCACCACCACCACCATCACCACTACCATGGCCCGAGCCTAATCCTGGTGGGACGATCTTTTGCTTGTTTGAAATAACTCCTCTATATTTTGAATTAAACCTGGAACTGTGTTCATTCTCCTGTAGATCTGAACTTATACTTACATCAATTTTGTCAACACTGGAAGCAAAGGCCCCAGGTTCACTAGTTTCGTTTGAATTCCAGAAATATTTGCTTCTCTTGTAGGAGTTGTCATCGAGGTTTTAATAATACCATTAGCTTCCCTTCCAGCGATTTGGACTTTCATGGGAGGAAAGTGGAATTAGTAGAAACTTGAGGAAATTGTAGACAACTTGGTCCCCTGGGCTTCAGTGCCGACCATCTTGTTGAAAACATTTGTTCTACGTGCTTCTGCTATCATCCTTTATTGCTATCATTTAACCGGATGGTCTTCCATAATCTCATCAGAGATCTGGCCCATGATTTTTCTCCTGAAAATTTTCAAGTGGGGAGAATTGAAATTATTGAGACTTATAGGTAATAGAATAGCTGAAAGTAAAAGATAAGAAATATAAAAAATTTGATCAAAATTATATGTATTTAAAAGTAAAAGATAATAAGACATTAATTGAAAACAAAGATATTAAAGAAGTTTGGGGACATGTATTTAATGAAAGTTTTAAGAAAAACTACTAATTGTTTTTGAAAAAATATGAATGAACACAAATAATGAAATTAACACTTAGCCGTGCCGGTCCAGGTCCCCAAGTCCTGGATGAGAAAAGTGGAGGGTTGCGATAGGTAGTCGACAGCCAGCGTAAAACTTGTCGAACAAAAATGACATGAATCCTTTAAGAAATTGTGTTAATGCTAGGGCGTCCCCTGGAAGCGACGCGCTGTATGGCCTGAATACAGTGACAAGTGTGCAAGGGCCCGCTGCACCGGCGCCCGGGTGCAGTGTTAAATAGGCAAGGGTTCCCGCATCAAAGGACGGATGTGGGCAAAGAAGCTAGTCCATGATACTAAAATTAGGATAGGAAACTTGGAATATAGGTTCCCTTAACAGGTAAATTAATGGAGTTAATAGATATTATGATTCATAGGAAATTAAATATTTTATGCATTCAGGAAAACTAAGTGGGTTGGAGAGAAGGCCAAGGAAATCGATAGTTTAGGATTTAAACTTTGGTATTCGGGTAGGAGTCGTACTAGAAATGGTGTAGGTGTCATTATAGATAAGAGTTTAAAGGATAATGTTATAAAAATTAATAGGATTGGTGATAGAATTATAGCTTTAAAGATTGTTGTTGATGATAAGATTGTTAATATTATAAGTGCTTATGCTCCTCAGGTAGGTTTGGATATAAGTTCTAAATTAAATTTTTGGAATGACTTAGAAGAATTAATACAAAATATATACCTCTTGAAGAAAGAGTTTTTATTGGAGGAGATTTAAATGGACATGTTGGTAAAGAGGTAGTTGATTTTAAAAGCATTCATGGTGGCCATGGATTTGGAACGACGAATGAAGGTGGCAAGACCATATTAGATTTTTGTTTAGCTTATGATTTTTCAATTGCTAATACCTTATTTAAGAAAAGGAATGAGCATCTCATCACTTATAAAAATGGATGTAGTACAACCCAGATTGACTATTTTCTTATTAGAAAATTAAACCGTTTAGATTGCAAAGATTGTAAAGTTATTCCGAGTGAAAGTTTATGTACCCAACATCGATTATTAGTTTTGGACTTTAAGATAAAGGGGCATAAAATAAAAAATAAAGTAAAAACGTTTTTTCGAGGATTAGATGGGGGCATTTAAAGAATATTAACCAAAAATATTTTTGTGAGTAAGATTTTAGATCTTAAGATTTTGTCTGTGCATGAGGATGCTAATGTTATGTGGGAAAAAGTGGCTAGTGATATTAAGAATATTGCAAAAGATGTGCTTGGAGTATCTAGGGGAAAAGCTCCTAATAGTAAAAATAGTTGGTGGTGGAATCCAATTGTGCAAGAAAAGATTAAAAAATAAGAAGATTTGTTATAAAAATTGGTTTAATTTTAAAAATTCTGATAATTGGGAATTATATAAAGTGGCTCGTAAGGATTCTAAGAAAGCAATATGCGATGCAAAGACATTAGCTTTTAGCGATTTATATAATAGATTAAATACTAAGGAGGGAGAAAGATATATGTATAAGTTAGCCAAAACAAAGAGATAGGAGTAGTAAGGATTTAGTTCAAGTGAAGTGTATTAAGGATGAAGATCAAAAAATACTTTTCTTAGAAGATGATATTCAACAAAGGTGGATGAGATATTTTGCTAAACTTTTTAATGAAGAAGTGTGTGATAATAAGATTGACTATAGTGACCTTAGCACCCTAAATGAAAGTAAAGATTTCTGTTTTTATCGGCGTATTAGTAAAAACTGAAGTTAGAGAGGCTTTAAATAGAATGAAGGGGTGGAAAAGCTGTTGGACCTGATGATATTCCAATAGAGGTGTGGAAATGCTTAGGAGATGAAGGGATTTCTTGGCTTACTAAACTTTTTAATACTATTTTGAAGACTAAAAAGATGCCAGATGAGTGGAGAATGAGTGTATTAATTCCTATTTTTAAGAATAAAGGCGATGCACAGGATTGCACGAATTATAGAGGTATTAAGTTAATGTGTCATACTTTAAAATTATGGGAGCGAGTTATAGAGCATAGGTTGCGGCGTGATACTAATGTTTCTCAAAATCAATTTGGATTTATGCCGGGTAGGTCGACTATGGAAGCCATACATTTATTCAGAGGTTTGATGGAAAAATATAGAGGAAATAAGGAGGATCTACATATGATATTTATTGATTTAGAAAAAGCATATGATAAAGTTCCAAGAGAAGTGCTATGGAGAGTTCTTGATAAGAAAGGAGTCAATAATGCTTATATTCAAATCATTAAAGATATGTATGCAGGAGCTATTACTTGTGTTCAAACACAAGGTGGTTTGACCAAGTATTTCCCTATTTCGGTTGGGTTACATCAAGGATCAGCCTTAAGCCCATATCTATTTGCTTTAGTCATGGATGTTCTCACTAGACATTTGCAAGATGATGTACCTTGGTGTATGCTTTTTTGCTGATGATATTCTTCTTGTTGATAAGACTAGAGAGGGAGTTGAAGGTAAACTTGAATTATGGAGGTCAACCTTAGAGTCTAAAGGTTTTCGCTTGAGTAGATCTAAAACGGAATATATGGAGTGTAATTTTAGCTGTAATAGTCCTAGTGAGGGGATTGTGACTTTGGGCGATCAAGTCATTAATAAGAGTACACGTTTTAGGTATCTTGGATCTATTGTTCAGAGTGATGGTGAAATAGATGGGGATATTATCAGCAGAATTCAAGTTGGATGGTTGAAGTGGCGGAATGCATCGGGCTTGTTATGTGATAGAAATGTACCCCTCAAACTTAAGGGAAAATTCTATAAGATGGTAGTGAGGCCTGCAATGCTTTATGGTGCCGAATGTTGGCCATTAAAAGAGAAGCATAATACTAAGTTAAGTGTGGCAGAGATGAGGATGCTTAGATGGATGAGTGGCTTTACCCTTAGAGATAGGATACGAAATGAGCATATACGTGAAAAGGTTGGAGTAGCTCCAGTAGAAGATAAGATTAGAGAGAGTCGCCTTAGATGGTTTGGTCACATAAAAAGGCGGCCTTCCCCGACGACCCAGTTAGGAGAGTAGAGGTATTAGATTTGACTTGTGTTAAGAAAAGGTAGGGGTAGACCTAAAAAGACTTGGTTAGAAAATATTAGGAATGACCTTTCTTTATTAGATTTAAACGAGAATTTGGCTTTTAATAGGACACAAATGGAGAAAAAGGATTCATGTAGCCGACCCCACGTAGTGGGATAAAGGCTTGATGTTGTTGTTGTTGTTGTTGTAACAAAATAATGAAATATATCATAAGATAAAAGAAGTAGAATGAAGCTAAAAATTTGAAGATGACAAATAAAAGGCCTAGTGAGATTTTGAGATTATAAGAGATATTGCAATAATTTGATTAACAAATTTGTCAATGGATATTTTGAAGCCACAAAAAAGACAAATAATCGGTAAAGGAGCATTTGGATACTGATATTTAGGGTTCGTTTGAACAGCTTTCTCATTGTTTTCTAAAATAACTTCTTAGTATAAAAATTTCTAATCCAAGAAAATTTTTAACTAAAAATTTATTTTTAGAAAGCGTTAAAAAAGTTGTTTCAAAAACAAAGCATTAAAATTAAAGGAGATGTTTACGATTCTAATAAATTTAAAGGAATCAAACTTTTTTCATTATATACATCGAAGCAATTACTAATCAATATATTAAAAGATAAATGACAACTAGGTGTGATAATTTTAAGTGCATGGGAATCTATTATATTGAAGAATTAAACTTTAATGTTAAATGGTTAAAGAGATAAAGGCTTAAAAAAATAAATTTAATAAAATTATAATTAGATCTACAATGTTATATGAATTCAAGAGATGGGTAGTAAAAGTTCATTGATATTTAAATTGAGGCGTGGAAGAGAAAAGAGAATATTAAGATAATATGTGATGAAATTAGGAAATATTAATAAAAAGAATGATTATATTAAAAAAAAATGATTGAAGTTTTGTCCATTCAAGATAGAGGTAATTAAAAATAAATAAGATGATTTGAACATAGGACAAGATAAAAAATCTTCACAAGAATTCATAATTAAAAACTCCATGCGTACCCAAGCTCTTGGTAAATAGCATCTGAAAGCTGTCTTGGGTTTTCAAGTCCTCAGACCCCTCATGATTAAGAACATCAGACTGTTTAACCTGGTCTACGATGCTTTTGCGCAAATCTTCCTGCATTAAATAGGAGATTCTACTTAGAAATATTTATCTCTACATCATTACTAACATATTACTTTCACAATAGTGACTTCCTAAGGGTAGGATAATACTCACAAAACATATTTTAAAATGAGATGCATGTACATGAAGTCAAAACCTAATACCAGCAACATCAGAGAGCAAAAATTACTTATAGATTTTGAAGAGCAAAAACGAACTTAAATGTTAGTGAAATTTTGACACATGCTAAATGGTAAATTAAGGCTTCGTTTGGGACATGCTTTCTTACCGCTTTTTAAAGCAGCTTTTTAGTACAAAAATTAAAAATTTACACTAAAAAGTTATTTTTAAGAAACAGTAAGAAAGTCATCCCAAACAAAACCTAAATATCTAACATCAGAAAAGGAAGAATGTGCTCTCATGCTTCATCCGTCATTATCATCCATCATAATACAATAGAGTTTTAAATTGAATGGCTTCGTGCCTCATTGGAGCTCACCACTCCAATCCATGGATTGACCCTTTATGTTCACTTATTGCTATATATCAACTTGCCCTCCAACAATAGTAATCAGTGGAATCATTTGATATGTGCTGGGCTAGAGGCCATTTGTTGCCCTTGAGTTGCCTTGGGCTGTTATTTCAATTGATTAATGAGTCCCTTATATAACCAACGATCAATGTTACAATCACTTCATTTATTGTCAAATATTCTTATTGTGGTGGCCATCAAATTTTTATTTCAAAAGAAAAAATTTATTTATTATTACTTCTAAATGTCAAATAGTATGAAATGAATCGAGGTGTGTTCTCATGTTTTAGTCCAAACCAAACAACTTTGTTCAAGCAATCATCCCAAAGTTAAACGGCTTTTTCTAGCTAGTTTAATCAAATTTATTGCATAGTAAAAATGCTGATAATAACAATAGAGAATTTGTTAGAAGAATGAGCTTGAAAAAAATACAACGGCTAAATATGTGATATATAATTTTTTAAAAGAGTGTGGTATTTAACAATTATGAAATAATTTCATTAGAAGATAAAATAAAAACGAAGTGTGGTTGAGTTTATTTTTTAGTGCCTTTGATATATTATGTAATAGAGAACATTGTGGATATTACTGAGGAAATTACTACCTGATTAAATATTAAGAGCTAAAAAAATGAGTGCCGGTGTAAGAATATATGCAATGAGAAAAAAACATGGAGACTTAAAAATAAAATCATTTACAAAAATTTGGCACTTAGGCCATCGTCGCTATAATGGATCTAAGTGTCTGGCAACATAAAAATTTATTGATAGCTAAGTTTAGTGTGGCAAAAAAATGAGAGTATCACGATAAATGTGTGTCACAAAACACAAAGTATGAATTAAGGAATAATTATATAGATGAACAAAAAAAGGGGAATCGCTTAAAAGATAAGCGTAAATAAAATTATAGTTAGGTCATTTTGATATGTATAATGAGGGATGTGAAAAATGTAACTAACATAGATAAGTAGATAAATATAATATAAACATTATTGGAAAACTTAGGGACTAGATCAATAGAAGTAATTCAAATTGATTACTTAATAATAGTTTAAACTCTCCATAATAAGCATTCAAAATGAATGAATAAAAAATTAGGATTCAAGATGACAACACTAAATAGTTGAGATAGGTTAATGATATACATGATATGTTAAAGGAATCATAAACACAATCTTCAGTTTCAAAATCATCCCCAAACAAAACCTCTTGCATTGCAAAACCAATATATCAATGCTAAGATTGAATACATAAGAAAAAAGCACTGAACATTCTTTGAATTTCATGAGTTGGAAAGTAAAGTTATTGGCATTTGAAGGTTTTGATGTTGAGATTGTTTTTACGACTAAAAAATGATTATGGAAATATAGATGAAGGAAAAAAATTTGATAAAACGCTGAGAAGAAAGAGATAGACAGAACAACCTACGGTGGAAAAGCATTTTGTTTCCCAATTCTATTAATCAATAAAGGTTGTTTAACAGTTGGAACTCTTTTGGCTAATGAGTATTAGTTTTCATACTCATTGCACTTTAAAGAGCAACTAGGGTTCTGGTGGCAAAAACGTTCTTATATCGATGTATTCAGTAATCTATAGAGATGGTCAGGGGCTTAAGGATACGAAGAGGTTGGCATGAAAGCTTGGATACTTCTCCTAGTAAAAAATGCTCTACATCCTTATAAATAACAGGCAATTTGGCAGTAGTTATGAGGCAATGCGCATTTACAAAGACAATATTAGAGGTACCAGACCAAAGGAAACCATGCAATGATTGTTTATTAGTTGTCTGGGATAAGTGGACATCAATTAGCTACTATTGAGATGGACTAAGGACAATTCATTCATTTAGATTATAAATAATGTAAATAACTAAATATACATTATTCGAATCTCTAACTACTCTAAAATGAGCTCCGTTAAACTCCAAATAAGAGGGCTTGAAAGTCAACCTTTAAAGTCTAAAAGTTCTCGTTTAAGTAGATCTAAAAACCAAATACATTGAGTGTAATTTTAGTAGTAATAGATCTAGTGGGGAGAGTGTGACTTTGGCGATCAAGTCATTCATAAGAGTAACACGATTTTGATATCTTGAGTCTTTTATATTCAAGTTCGATGATATTATTAGTAGAATTCAAGTTCGATGATTGAAATTGAGGAATGCAATCGAGCCTAATGTGTAATAGAAAAAAAAACCCTCAAACCTTAAGGAGAAAATTCTATAAGATGGTGGTGAAACCTGCAATGTTTTATGGTGCAGAATGTTGGGCCATTAAAAGAGAAGCATACAATTAAGTTAAGTATTGCAGAGATGAAGATGCTCAGGTGAATGAGTGGCTGCACCTCTTAGAGACAAAATGTGAAATGAGTATCTACGTGAAAAGGTTTGGAATACCTCCGAAGGCAAATAATAATTAGAGCAGAGTCGCCACGCCATAAAATGATTTGGAACATTAAACATTGGCCTTCTGATGGACCCCGTTAGGAGAGTAGATGTATTGATATGGCCATATGTTAAAAAAGATAGAGATAGACCTAAAAAGACTTGGATAAAAAACATTAGAAATGACCTTTTTTTTTTTCATTAAATTTAAATGAAAAATTTGACTTTTAACATGACACAATGGAGAAAAAGGATTGTCATTATGTATTTATGTACTGACTCCACATAGAGGGATAAATGTTTGATATTGTTCTTTGGGCTTTTATAGGAATCTTAACTGCTCCCATCCCAATCAAACCAAACTGAAGGGATTTCTTCTTATAATTCTCTATGAGCCTACTTCAGATCCTTAATAGTTACATTTCGCACTTAATGCTCTAAATTTGATAGCCAACCTAAACATTATATTTGATTTTTCTGCAGTTAAGGGTCTGAGCTACTACTTCACATATGCTTTAAGCCCAGGTCTTTTACATGGAAAAATTTATGTGTGAGAAAAGGTATCTATTTCGAACAAAATTGAAAATTCTTCGCAAGTTCACATAAACAACTAATTATAAAAGAAGCAAAAAAAAGCGCATCCTAAAAAAAACAACATTATAAGAGAAATGATTAACATGAGTAGATACAGTAAGACTAACATTCTCTTTGGACTGCTCGAATGATCTTAAGCCTGAGGGCATCAAAGTCACCATCGTCTTTGATTTTCTTCATAACATCCTCTGCTGTTGGCTAGGTCTCCATCTCCCCCCCCTATTGATATTCCCAAATTTGCTAAACCTAGCCAGAGAACCCAAAACAATGAATAATTATCTTAAGAAAGAGAAAAAAAACATGAAATTTCATTAGCCCATTTTTCATACACCAATGATGTCCAAACTTACAAATAGACATTTATTATTACTCAATAGTATTATGAAATTGAATAATAAATCGAATCGAAAAATAATATAAATAACACTAAAATGTAATCAAATTTTTAGATGTTAACCAAAGGAAAAACCCAAGTACTTCTTTAGGGAATGAATTTGGCCTTGATAGTTTAAGTGAAAACCCATGCATCTTACCAAAAGATGGATGTTAGGGGCCTTCATCACGCTTGTTTTCTCGGTTTGCTCCAGCTCCAACGGTGTTCAGCGCACACTTGCCTTCGTCGGCAATCTCTCTCTCTCCTATCTCTCATTCTAATTCGCTCCCGCTCATTTTTTCTACCGTTGTAAAGGCCGGTTCGGGTTAACTTACATGGTTTTTGGGGCACAAATATTATCATAAAATTTATTAATATATCAATATAAATTTTAATAACTTTTTCAATACTCCCTTTTTAATATCTTAAATAACATTTGAAATAACAGTTATCAATTTTATGTGAATTAGGCTTCTCAATGCATAGACATTTTATTCAATTATATAAAATTAACAAATATTGAAGTTGTGAAGATCCTTTTATTTTCACCTAATAGGTAAAACAATTACCACACCCAAAGAGGTTTAACCAAAACTTTACAGATAACTTAAAATTATTTTTTACTTAAATACACAAAGCACATGACCAATGCTATGAATAATTCCGCTTCTTAAAAGGAATAATATAACATATGCGATCTAAAACAAGTATGCTTTTTTTAAAAGTGTTTTAGAAAAAGTTGCATTGTCTACATGACTAGTGTTATAAATCACTTTATAAACGTTGCTGTTCATTCCAAAATGTATCCTATGATTTTTTGTGCCTCTCCTTAAAAATGAGGGTATTGATGAAGCGATTTTAAGAAAATTCCTTAATTTACAATTGATTTCATTTAGGCATTTTTTTTTTTAACCATACTTACCAAGCAACAGCTAGCAGGGGACGGGAGCTAGTATGGAAAAAATCCTACATTGACCGGTTACTACACCGCATTATAGATAGCATGTATGTGACCTTAATGTAACGACCATAAGGTTTGTCTATAATATAACCACATCACAAGTTGTAGGATGCTTACAAACGTCCATTTTCAAATAACTAGGGATTAATAAAGATTCGCTTCACAATACTTAAATAAACAGCAAAGCAAATATACTTAATTTTAATACATTATCTTATATATAACATTTAAATAAGGTTTCTCAATTATATATATTAGAAATAATATGTTTAAAACCATTTTAATTTTTGCTACAAATATTTAACTAAGTCCAATACAGATGACATGATTCTTCGGAACAATTGTTGAATAGGCTTCTCTAACATGCATATGGATTTTTGCATCGACTACTTCTTTTTTCTTTTCCGGGTTATACATAATATTATGTGGCAATATTTGTACTAGGCATCGTCTGATTTTTAATAAATTAATAAAAAAATTATCACTGAGTCAAAGCAATAAGATGCCTCCACCATATCCATTAACTTTATTATTATAAGAACGTTTTTTAAAATTGCACTACCACACATGAAGGAGGGGTGGTGAACTAGATTTTTTCTTCGGTGTTGGCTTTGAAAAATTTTATATATACCTGAACTTCAAAAGTTTGTTTTGTTTATAACAGCTTTGCATAAGACAGTTGCAATCTATCAACGAACATCGCTTTAACTCATCGACTATGCGAGAAACCAAAGCCATTCGTGAGCCATTGGTGGACTTGATTCCTAACTTTTTCTATGCCTCCATAATCCTTGCCATACTTTGGAGATGATGGTATTATGAAACTGATTTTAAGAAACATTCCTTATTTTTTAAATTTGAGATTCATCTTTCTTGGATCATTAAAATCCTTTCAAGATATAGATATATATTTTTTTTCGTATGTGAAAGGCATCTCTATTTCATCTCTTCACCTCTCATTATCCTCCATGTACTTTTGATTGGATAGAATCATAAGTGGGATGTGGTTCTCTCGTAATGCGCAAAGCAAATAAATTCATCATTAATATTGTGCTCTCAATTCATAGGCACCTTATGAAGGAATTGTAAAAATGTAATTTTATGCTGCAAAATTTTTGCCTTGTGGATAATCTGAGTGTTCGGATTTTTCTCATTACATAAAATCTATTGATTTATATAACTTAGAAACTCTTGGATTGGTACATATCATTCATTGATCGCGGTTTATTGTTGACTCGTGCCAACAGTTGGTGGGTTTCCTTGACTTAGTCTTGTGATCTAAGGGGGTCGATCCAACCGGACTTAGGAGTGGCATTTATCATATCACTTGTCGATAGGGAGAGGTTATCATCCAATGCTTCAATTATTGAAAAGGAGGCAGAATATTTTAGAATAAATTCTATCTAAAAAATTGATTTGTATTTTTCTAAAATTATTAAAATCATTTTATGGGGTACTTGATTAGATGTTTTTAAAAATAAAATAGATTTATTTGTATGGAGAACATGATATAAATAAATAGAATGCAAGTTCTGATTCGAAATATATCGCTTGTATTATTTTTTTATTTAGATGGCAAGATTAAGGGCAATGTATTTAGTATTTTGTGTTCCAATGCATATGCATATCGCAAGTTGCAGGTTTGAAATATGGGACAATGGATGGCAGTCAACGATAGAGGACAGGCAATAACTAATGACGGACGAGACAGAATTGGTGGAGAAGTGTAAGCTAGTAGCGCTCGGATGGCATGTGCGTTTTCTTTATTGTTGTAATGACGTTGTAGAGGCAGCGCTATGATGATTGTTGAGTCAATTAAGTACTCGGCGTGGTGTGGCGGATGGTATTTAGAGAAATGAATGGTTGCGAAGTAGAACGAACGATGCGGCGATGTTGGGAATAGTGACGTTTGCGATGAGGTCGAAGACTTTCGCCCCTGGATACTATTAGAAATTTAGGTTCAATTTTAAACTAATATTGAACTCTACAGAATTAAAAATATCGAAATATATTTCAAATCCCTATATAATATTTGATTTTGATTACGTCTCAAAATAAATAGTCAATCAAAATCCCCATATTCCCTTAGTTTCTCCTGTAATAATTAATAACCTAACAACCTCTTAATTATATTTTTTTAAAGATTCAGCCAAGACACATCCAGTTGGACTAAATCATACATTTGCAGTCAAACCTAAAATCCACAAACCTTTTCCAATTTCTCTGGTCGGCTTTATAAAAAAAATAAAAATTATTTTCATTGAATAAATTAGTGGATAGCCGCGCTCTTATGTTGACCTGGCCTGTAAATGTCAAACATCAACAATTGCTGATCACATCATTGAGCAATTTTCAACGCCTAAAGTCAATGCTAATAACTCTTTTATTCAAATTTATGTAGATTTTTTAATTATTTCATTCATAATATTATTTATTTAATAATAAATATTGTATAGCTTAAATGAGGGTGATGTTTGACTTGAAATAAAGATTTTTAGTTAGTGTTGACTTTTAAATCACTACTAATAAACGATGGGCTAAAATATCAAATTTTGATAATGTCAGTCACTTAATTATAAAATTAGAAAAAAAGATTTGTTCATTTGAACGATTAAAAACCCTCTAAATTTTGCATGTTATAGAGAACGAAGAAGGGAGAGACATAAGTTCTTATGTGATTTTGTAATATGCGAGAATAGTACACATTCTATCGTATAGCGTGAAGGCTACTTCCTAAGGAAAATAAGTTTGTTATCCTCACCATAAGGTATCTACAATCGGTAAGCTCAACTAAGAACAAATTTCTTTTAGTAAGGATTGGTTGAGATACATTAATTAGAGTGTCATAACTTAGATAAAAATTGTTATATAATTTGCATATTTCTATTAGAAAAATGGATCATATTGACTTAGTGTTATGTTTATTAATCTTTGATGAATCTTAGTTGGTTGGCTAAATATTACACTGAGGTGTGAGTAGACCAGGACTTGAATGTGATGTTAAGTAATTTAGGATGAACTTTAATTGATTTGTCGTATTAGCTAGAGGTGTGGCTAAATTAGGAATCTGATCTATTCTATGTTTGGTCATCCTTGAACTAAGTCAATGTGGAATGAACATGAATATGAGTTCCTCTTAGTTTAGTATCTATGATACCAAATTGATTCAGTTGATCTCAATACATATTTGTTCTTAATGAATTATGAATGTAAGGTTTGATAATAACTTATATGAGATGCCAACTTCAATGAAATTAAAGAGCTAGATGGTGTTTTTTTTTTTTTTTTTTTTTTCTAATCTGGCTATGTGGGTATGTACCCATTGTCAAGAAGGCAAATAACTAGTTGTATAGCGTCTTATGATTGGGCATAGTCATAATATAGTGATGCATTGACATAATTAATTTAGCCAATATGACATTTGGTGGACTATATTATTGCATTAAATAATTGAGGGCCCCATGGTAAGCCTTGTATGAACGGTGGAAGCATCTCAATCAGTCATAGGGTCTCGATTGGTTTAACTAATCCCCCCCCCCCCCCCCCCCCCCCCCCCCCCCCCAGGGTATTCGGGGTGGCGATGGCAGATGGGGGTGAGGTGTTAATTGATACTAGACTATCTTAGAGCGGCTGTGGGCACGATTCGTGAGTCAATTAAGTATAGTATTTTTCTATACCATCTTATGTATTGGTTTTGCATCAGATTCTCTTTCACAAATAAATAGTCTCGCGTATCACAACATAATAAAAATAAAAAGTGAATTGTGCAGCTGAAGCTAATTAGATTATCTATTTTTGAGACACGATATTGAAACTTGTATTGGTTTAGATAAAGTCTGAGACTCACAACACTAACATCTACAAAGTGATCGCACATGGAGTCAGCTCATAGTTACTCCTTTTGTGCTTTAGGAGTGTCTTTGTCCCGTTGGCCTATAAACATTGTTTGTGGATAGGTGGATTGAATTAGTTCCTCTTGTTTTTTTTCACTATGTGTTTTATTTTTGCCATAGCACATATTTTTACTAAGATGCCATTTGAGATCAAATATATTATTATTTTTATTGGAATATAAAAATTAATTTAGTTATGACATAAAAAATTCTTTCAGTTGGAGTTGCTGAGGCAACCAATGATGTAAGATACAGTCTTCACAAGATAATGATGAGTTCAGTGTACATAATTTATGTTTATAAATTTTAAATATTATTTTTATTAAGTATTATCTCCTATTTAATATATAAAGATTCCTTTTGACTTGCATCAAGGTCTAGGCTCCGTTTGGCGTCTAGCGTTCTTATTAATTTTTTTAAAAGCAGCTTTATAGTTATAAAAATTTAAATTTTTAGTACAAAAAAATCTGCTTTATTAGAAGCACATAAGATAACCCATCCCAAACGAAACCCTACTACTAAATCAAACCAAACTAGTTTTATTTTTTTTATGTAAATCATTGTTCAGCCAATATTTACAAATAATCATAGCCCAAAAATTAACTGAAAAAAGAATACAGTGTATTTATAATACATTGAAACTGTTTGATTGTCTACAAAGTAAATGCAGGAAAATTAATTTTTTTGTTTGGCGGGGTATATACAGATGAAAATAAAAGCAGTGTATTTTGAATGCTTTGATAGTATTCTATGAAGCATATTCAGATTACAATGCGCTTTAAATACCATAAACCAAACAGCTCCTTAATAAAACAAAGCTCATCCAACTAATTGTTATCTGTCATCTAAAACAAAATATGAATTTACACTGACAAAATAAAACATAAAAATAAATTTTATCATAAGACAAATTAGAAATAAAATATTATAATTTTTTCTAAATGTTTCTTTTTTTTGGTGCAATTTCTCTCTTTTTTTTAACTTGCTTGGCGTCTGAGCTCCATTGTTTTTTTTTTTTTAATTCTTATTTATTTAATATTAAAAATATAAAATGTTAGAGAACGCTTTTATTTAAAAATATATAGGCCAATTGGAAGGAGCGTGAGTTTTCGCTTTGGTCATGTTGTACTGACCAACGTTGAGTTTTAGCACTACAGATCACTGAAGTCGTCAATTATAGTTTTATTTTCTAATTGATTTGTCATCAAAAAATTATCTCGACCAGGTATGAATCTCTAGGCAAATTTGAGTCGGAAATTTTCAAAAATAAATTTGGGATCATATGAGCTCCAATTTCAGCAAATTTATAATAGAATTGAACAACTCGAAAAGACGAATCCAAACAACACTAAATTCGACTCAATTCGAGCACAAATAAGTTTCAAATCAGGACTGGAAGCACTTTTAGAATCTTAAAACCATAAATTGGATGACCAAATGATAACCAAATATGACATGCTTATATTTTTTACGGCGTCGAATCGTCAGCCTGCTTGATTCGACGAGAAAAATCCAATGAGTCCTAGATTGCAAAATTCTGACATCATTAAGACACTTAAATACTTGATAAATGGTCAATGATCAAGAGAGTTGATATTGATCATCTATTGGAAATACTCCAAACTTGCCCATTATATTTTTCATATTTACTAGTCATGTCATTCACAAAAAAGCTATAAATAGTCACTCATTCTTCAGATGAAAGGGAACCAAAGAACGGGGGGAGGCAAGGAAGAGAGGAGAAGAAGATAAAAATTGATATCACTCTTGCCACCAAGCTCATAATCGGCCACCACCTTGCCACCAGTTTGTCACGAGACTTCTGCCCAGCCATCGGCCCGTGACTCGACCACCACCAGCCACCAATCGTCATTGGACTATCTCTGAATTTCAATCAGGCCAACAACTATCGTCAGACTTGCACTCGACCACCGTCTCCCGCCGACTATGGTCCATTCAGACCAGCGTCGCCCGCCTACTAAAGGTCCACTCCAACCGTCGTCGACCGACTACAATCCTTCAGACCAATGTAACCGTACTACAATCTTTCTAACCTCCAACTATGGTCCTTTCGACAACCGTCACCTGACTATGGTCTTTCTGACATTTCGTCGTCCGCTGACTATGGTTATTCCGATCTCCATCACCAGAATATGGTCTTTAGACTCTTTACGGCCTCCGTCGCCCGTTGACTACGGTCCCCTACAACCGCATCACCCGATGACAATCTTTTCGACTTTCGTCGTCCACCAACTATGGTCATACTGACCAAACGAACATGTCAATTATGATTCTTCTAACTCCCACATTGTAAGGCACTCTATATAATGTATATTGGTTGCATGGGGCCAAGACATTCCTCAAGGAAGGACCTCATTTGTAATCAACTACAAACACTAGTGGATTCATTTAAATTGGGCAAGGCCCCATAATTTTTACGCATTTTGAAAAATTTTCACGTAAAAACTCAGGTGTTCTCATATGAACGATGTATATCTCAAACTTTCATTTGTTTGTGTGTTGGATCTTCATATAAAAATTAAGACATTAAACTTTATATTTCTCTATTGCCGCGTATATTCGAGGAAGCAACATATATATATATATATATATATATATATATATATATATATATATATGTTGGTCGTCTAATATTATGTTTGATAAGTTAACTGAATTGAAACATCTTGATGCGATGAATTCAAACAATCTCAAAGTGATTTGATCCAACTTCAAATGAGTCGAAATGGTCTTCAAAACTTGTATGCTTATAATCAAAATGTAAATATTGGATAGATGAATCTAACAAGTTGAAAAATTGCTTAATTATGATATCATCAAGGCACTCAAACATTTAAAGAAACACCTTATGATAAAGGGGATAGCTCCTATATAATCTAATAGGGCGTTTTGAATTTCAACTATATTTTATAGGAAATGTGTATGTAATAGACTATAAATAGACAACATTCTCTACATCAAACCACACCACTTACCTACGTCATCAAACCACTGATGCTGACCTTTATAATCAAACTAATGTCATATGAGATCTAACGTAGGACCGCCAACACCAAATCACCATCGTTAGATCGCCATGACGAGCACATTGTCATTTGAAATATAGTCATCCAACCATCCTCCTTAATCTGTCGCCACTCGAACACCGTTGTTAAAACCACGATCATTGAACCTATGCAGCCGGACCACCGTTCCCTAACCACCATTATTAGACCACCATCGTCATCAGACCACCTCATCTCAAACCTCCTCTCTTAGACTTTCATTGTCCAATCACCATCATCAAACTGTTGTTATTTAACTTCCATCATTGGACTGTTGTTGCTCAACCAAGGATGATGGCCCGATTCCTACTGTTAGATTGCCTATATTTGATTAACTCAATTGAAATATCATCATCGGGTCATCATCAGACCAACGTCATTATACATAACCATCCAAACTCCTCTCCACTCTTCTCACCTCCACAAATATTTTAATCTCCCCTCTAAAAGTTCAAACTAGTAAGTAGTAACCCATACTCTTATATTCTCACCTTCTCTAAATTTAGAGCATAAGTAAATCTTTGTATCGATGCTTATCTAATGGAACAATTTTAGTTGAGCCAAGCCCCAACAAATAATTTTTGCTTATAGTGTTTCATGTGTTCTCTTATTTTTTTCCACGCTGGACTTTCAAATAAAGACGAAGATATTGTATTATCTCTTTATTATTATAAATATTCTAGCATATAATAATTTTTTATTTTAAATTATAATTATAAAATATATGATTTTTCAGAAGGAGCATCGATATATCGAAACATCTCAAGACTTTGACTAATTTTAGAAGAAATTTTAATATCACTGAATAAGGTCATAAAAAATCATTTATAACTTAATCATTTAATTAGTTTATCTTAGCTTCTCTCTCATATAGTACCAAAACTTCAAATCACTAAATAGTACCATTCACACTTACCTCAAAAAAATGATTTGTGAGAGTAAGTTTTGTTCGGGATAATTTTTTTACTACTACTACATGAAATAGTTTTTTTTGGTATAATATTTTTTGAACTAGAAAATAAAAAGTTACTTTAAAAACAGTAAGAAAATTGTTCCAAATTTGAACTAAAATACAAAATATTATTTGCCATATTTTATTATTTAGAAACAAGAAATTTTTTGTACTAGAAAGTGGTTTTAGAAAAGCAGCAAAGAAGCTATGGGACAGCTTCTATACTGTTTATTAACATAATTTTTTAGTATAAAAAATTGTACAAAAAAGATTATATTAAATACAATAAGAAAGTTGTCCCAAACGAAACCGTAAGCCTTTGTACAATACCCTTTTTTTTTGTAGAAAAACATTTTTGAAATAAAATTTTATGTACTAAAAAGCTATTTTATAAAGCAATCTCAATAAAACTTTAGATTTTGTTTTGGTCGGTATAATTTTTCTTACTGGGTTAACAAAATAGTTTTTAAGTACAAAAAATTAAAATGAAAGTTTAAAAAAATATAGTGGGCAAAAAATGGTACGGGGGGGGGGGGGGAG